>JAEQML010064379.1:0-22119 GCA_016904865.1 Pissodes strobi | reverse complement strand
AGTTGTTGGTAATAGTCATTAGATTTCATAAACAAAATTAAAGATACGATTCTTAATGAAGGTGAAATTTTAATCTCGTTTGATGTTAGCTCATTGTTCCCTAGTGTACCAATCCCACAGACCTTGCAATACCTTGGAGAATTACTTGAGATGGATAGCTTTGATAACGAAATCAAACAAGAATATTTAACTTTAACCAAACTTTGCATGGATTAAAATTATTTTCAATATAAAAATGACTATTACCAACAACTTGAAGGCACGGCAATGGGCAACTGTTTATCTCCGTTCTTAGCTAATCTTTTCATGAGTAAATTTGAAAATGAAATAAGCCTAGAGTTCGAATATTTTCCAAGCATATGGCACAGGTATGTGGATGACATTTCCGCGATATTCGACAAAAAAAAACCGCTAATAGTGAAGATTTTATAACAAAACTAAACAACCGTTTCCACACCGTCAAATTCACTTATGAAGTCGAGAACAATGGCCAACTACCTTTCTTGGATAATTTTGTGATTTGGAACGATAATAACACATTAGAATTTGATATTACAGAAAAAGTACTGCTACTAACCGATATATTCCTAATGATTCCTTCCACTGCGACCAACATAAGATGGCCAGCTTTCATTTTTTAATACACCGTATGGTTAACTTTCCTCTTAGCAGAGAAATATTTAATGAGGAAAAGGAAACAATTAGGAATATAGCGGAAGTTAATGGTTCCAATACTAACATAATAAAGAGACTAATTAATAGGCATTTGTTAAGAAAGATCATTCTTGATTCCACTTCTTTCGTTAATGAGGATGAAAATACAAAATATGTTTCGATACCGTATAATCCTCAGTATACTAGAGGACTCCAAAAAGTTTTTAAGGAAGTAGGTTTAAAATTAGTATACCAGACAGTGGCGGTTCTTGGGGTAGAACCACGGTGCCATGGCCCTACCAATTCAAATTTAAAACTGATAATCTGATCACTTATTTTCAGTGCCAACAAAAAATGTCTATAGTTTTTTGGATATAACATTTAGAGCAAACAAAAAATAAAAATGGAACGCAGCCGGTCGCAAGTCGCAATACCCGAAATATTCGATTATGCTCAATCAGAGCAATTGAAATCAGACACGTAGTTGTCGCGCCAGGCCCAGTATCTATGCGCTTACATCGAATAACGATAGGAAATGGCCTTGAAAATGATGTGGTAAAGCTACAACAAATTAAATAATTTTGGGCCAGGCTCCCAACCAATAAGAATCTTTCATAACAAAACGCACGTGTTATTGTTTTGACTGGCAAAACTGTGGCATTACTTACGTTACGGGTTGACGGGTTATTACAAGAACTTTAAGAATAGTTTATCATTCTTAGTGCCAGTTTCTTCAAGTCCGAATAACTTTATTTCTAGAATAATTACTATGACTACGATTGTATTAACAATCGTTGTCATGGTAAATATTTGGAGAATAAAGTTATCCATGCTTGAAGAAACTGGGCCTTAGGGTTATTATGCCATAAACCGGCTATTATCGATATCGGTACGATAAAGTATTAATTTGTTCTTACAGTCGTTGGCTGGCGCTTTCGGACTTTTTGGTGTTTTATCGGACAAGTCGGACTCTTTTTTTTTTATCTATTAAAAATAATGAATAAAATTAATTTTTAAATTTTAAATAATGCATTTTCCAGTTTAACTTTGGAACAATAATTTGAAATTAAGGAGTTAGGATGACCGTTGCCCAATTTAAAAATTGAAAAAACTCAAGGTGGACAAAAAGTGCTTTCGCGTAAATTTAAACGAAATATTTATGCAAAAAATATTTGGGTGTGGGGGCGTTATGAATCTATGCGACTATTTTGTTTTGTGTGTGTTTTATTTGGAGGAGAGGAAACTTGGTCTCAAAAAGGAACAGATGATCTTTCCATGTCTGGAAAAATCAAAGGTACACATGAACAATATTTTGAATTTTTCTATGCGTTGGTAAAATTAATATTAAAACTAAGTTAAACTCTGTATATCGTAACCAACTAATTGAACAAAACAAGCAAGTTGGTAAAAATAGATATGTGTTAAATAAAATTATAAACTGCGTTCGTTTTTGTGGTGCACTTGAGTTAGACCTCAGAGGCCATGATGAAAAAGAGACCTCACAAAATAAAGGCATATTTCGGTAATTAATAAATTTAAGCTCAGAATTAGACAAAACCCTTAAAGATCATATTAAAAATTGATTGGAAAAATTGTATTTTGGCCGTGATCTGAAATATTGATATCTCCACACAGTTTTGGTAAGTTTTTAATTCCCCTAGATTTAAAACTTTTTTAACATTTGAAATGATATTATTAGATCAAGATTTGGCCCTACCTCACTAAACTGTCACGAGCCGCCACTGATACCAGACTCAGTTTAACATTAAGAAACTATTAGGTGGTCCAAAGGACAAAATTGAATTGTTAGAAAGAAGTGGAATATATGAAATTGGATGTATGGATTGTAACCAAAAATATGTTGGGCAAACTAGACGATCTATACAGACGAGATTCAAAGAACATATAGCTCATTTAAAGTATAGTAGAACAGAAAGATCAAGTGTTGCCGAGCATGCTTTTGATAATAATCATAGAATCACAATAAAAAATTTAAATTTAATTCATAATATAACTGATAGGAGAAAGTTAGACTCATGTGAATGTATGAAAATTATTAAATGTAAGAATAGTTTAAATAGAGATAGGGGGCCTATTCGGTATAGTCTATTGTATTGGTTAATCCAGCGTGACTAGTGGGATTCCAGGATTGGTCCTTTTTAGTGCCGCTTGATTGAGCAAACAGTAGTCTAAAAGGGAGTTAGGTAGATTTTAATTTTAGTTTTAATCATCTCCTGATGATGCTAACACGGTTAGCGAAACGCGAGTCAAGTGAAAAAAAATTTGTTTCGGTATTGTGGATAAAGCTCAGTTTTAGTGTATGTTGCCGAAGTTCCAAACCCCAACATAGTTTTTTGATACAGATTATTTGCTAAAGGCATGGTCTATTCTAGTCCCAGTTATCCTATAGTTATGGTTATCATAGAGGAACGGTAGAGACAATCAAATTTGTCCTTAAACTAATTTAACCTATTTTAATTTTGGAAAAGGATAGTTGTTTATGCAACAGGCTAATTTCGCTACAGAGCCTATTTTTTAAAATATCTAAGGATATACCACTTTGATTATATGTGTGGTTATTATTTTTAGTATCTAGTGTAAGCAAATGGGAATAAATTACACTGAGTCCCTAATATCTGTTTTTTTTTTGTTGATAGAGTCAGGTTGTGAGTAAATTTCCACCATCTCGAGAAAGAGCCATTTGCTCTGCTAAAGCACATGTATTTTTATTGAGTCTACAATCACTTTTGTGTGTTGTGATTCTATCCTTTAAGACTCTAGATGTTTTTCCTATATATGCCTTCACATTCAGAACAAGGAACACTATACACCACACTTTACTTCTTCAAGTCTTCGTCTCTCTTTTTTAACTTACTAAAAATGCTACCCATAGTTTTCATATGTTTATGAGCTATTTTTATAAAGGGTTCAAATTTAAAAAGCTTAATGATTTTTGAAGAAATTTCGTTTATGTAAGGAAAATAATAGTAATAAATTTGATTCTCTATTGGTGATGAGAATAAGTCTGGTGTTATCCCATCATCTCTCTGATTGTTATCACCCACTCTCTGATTTGTGCTGAAGATTAATTTATTTAAAAGTTTGTGGGGGTAATAGTTGTTTAGGAGAATGCTATGTAATTTTCTTAAATTATTGAGTCTTAACGAGATATGAGAATTTTTCCTATTCGTATTTTAAGTGCAACAACCAAGTTGATTGGAGAAGAAGTTGAGGTACCTTCCAGAACTTGTACGTTTTATGTACCAGTCAAGAATAATCTGGTTATTATCGTTGCTAATGAGTTTTGTGTATAGAAAAGGTACACTTTTAGCAGTCTATCTCTCAATCGTAAACTATATATAGCGGTTGTAATTGTTGAACACTTCTAGAATTTCCTCACATCCGTCAATTGGTACAGAAGTGACTACGTCATCAACGTTTTTTTAGGAAAGGCAGTTGGAAAGAAAGCTTTGGTATACAAATATCAAGCAAATCATCCATAACATATTGGGAGATGATGGGAGATAGTGTGGCTCCCATAGGACTACCTAGAATTGGTTTATAGTAATTTTAGTAGTAGGTAGTATCAAAAACAAATTTAAAAATTTCCAAAAAAACTTTTCTGGTTTACACTTGTGTGTTGGCTTATTACATCCCAATGTTTAATTATGCTATTTTCAGTTAATTCATAAGGAATATTGCTAAAGACGGATATGACATCAAGACTTATGGGAACAAAGTTGTTCGGTAATTGTTTTTCATTTATGAAATTTGAAAATTCAAAAGAATCGGAAATATAGTAGTCATTGTTCCAGGGACGGATGGACTCTGTGAGACCGGCCCGGGAAAATCTTGGATTAAGCGTCCCACTTGGCACTTCGTGCGTAGGTGTAGAAGATATGCTTTTTCCTAAGAGAGAAAATTACGCCACGAGTTACGACACACATTTATTTAGTAGTGTCAAAAATAATCTTATCAAAAACAATTAACATTAACATTATATTATAGCAAGCCTCTCACCACCTAACGTATTTCTTAGCCTATTCTTAATCTTTTTGGGAATGGAAAACGAGATTTTACATGTCATCTGGGTGATTGGCAAAGTCAAAATGTATTGATACACTGTGGCTAAAACTGAATACGCTTCCTAAAACACAGTTATATTTCAAAATAGCGCCGTAACAGCAATACACGCAATCCCTGCAGGAACAAGTTTTTGTTATATCTTGGGAACCTATTTGCGCATTGTATTCATCATCCTCTTCTTCACTTTTACTATGAATGGAAATATTGGTTCTAGCAAACGTTTCCTGAAGATATAACTTGTAAAGGTCCCAATTACCAGCAAAACTGATTAATTCCTTTTTAATTCTTTGAGCTGTGGCCTTGCCATTAAATTTTGCAACTAATTTAGGTATCAGGAGCATATCTTTGGTAGGTAATGAGCGTTGTTTCTTCAAAACATGTTGGGTTGAAAGTTGCTACATGGCAAAGAGGTCTATGTTTTGGGACATTTACTCACATATCATATCCATAATCACATTGTACGTTTGAATTTGGAACCTTTTGTCCTCACCTTGTGGAGCCTCATCAGAAGCTTTTTCATCAAAAAACGTTTTAACCCGTCTTTATTCATTTTCTAATACAACGTCCAATCCACGCTCATCCAGTGCTTTATTAACTGAAGATATGAAATCACGAATAGATTTTTCGATCCATTCCATATCTCTTTGAATAGCCTTTAAATCTTGTATTGATGTCTAAATCTTTTGTTTCGAGGTATCGTGAAAGTGATCCTATAATAGGAAATATTTTCTAAAATATGTGTGTCATACTAACCGTTTCAAATGTTGTCAAACTAGTGTTATAGTTTTCTACTGGGGATCGGACATCTCGATTAAAATCTGTGTTCTTTGAAATAATATCTAGTGATTCTACAGTAGGTCTACTTATAACGGGCAAGATCTTTTGCAGTGTTTTTAGTGGAATAATCAAACTGGAATATTGTATTTAAGGCTTGTTCTTGGGACCACTATCGTGTTTGTCCTATGGTCTGCAGTACTCTTTGTTTTAGACGTTTTTTCCAAATATCTATTATTTTGTATGATTCCTTAAAAAAGACAGCAACCGAGTTCAAAACCGCAAAAAAGGTTGCTGCCTTGATATGTCCATTCAACACATCTCTCAGCACTAAATTTGGTAGATGACTATACCAGCACACATGTACTTGTTCCGAATTTTATTGCTTCATCTTAGTAGCAAAACCACCATATTATCCCTGCATATTTGCAGCACTGTCTGTTGAATCAGCAATACAGTTACTAACGTTTAGTCAGTTTTTTTTTTGCGTAACTTCTCTGATTAAATTTTGAGGCCCTTTTTCGGTTGAATTGTGACAAGATACTACTGCTAGCTGCCTCCGATAAACCATTCCCTTGTAGACATATCTAAAAGATAAAAATATTCACTGTTTGCGGCGAACACAAATATCTAGTATGACGTAAACCTGTGGACTGTGTATAAACTAAGCAAGTAGAGTATAACAACAGCACGTTACGTAAGTACATTTGCATTTACAAAAATTTTAATCAAATTATATTCTACTGCTCACCTCACCACAATAGAACACTGTTCCTTCACCGAGATGTCATGCGTGGTATCTATTTCCAGAGAAAACGCCAGCCTCTTTTACTCCTTCATAAATAATTTTTTTAGTTTTAATTGTTATTAGAGATATAACCAAGTTTTTATCAATTTTTTAGTGTAGTGTAGTCACTTTTCGCCAACCGGCCCACCGGGAAATTTCCCAGTCTCTCGCCTGTCCCGTCCGTCCCTGCATTGGTTAATATTTCTGTGAGAAAACTGGCTAATTTGCTGTTAGGAACATTGATTGAGGAGACTATGGGCCTAACGGAGAGTTCAGTATTGTGAATTTTAGGCAGACCATAAAATTTTGGTGAGGTTTGAATGTAAATTCTCAGATTTGAGGCTGCCTCCTCAGTCAACTCTTTCCGATCTACAAGTTTTTTTCATAATACCTCTCTGAAAACTATCATTTTCGAAGAAAGTAAGTCTTTTCGGTCCGGGCACGGGAAAAATTTTCCCGGTTCCCTAATGATTTTAAGTGCTAGATTTCAGTTATTTAGTCACAGAATAAGCATAAAGTAGAATAAATTGGGTTAAAATTATACAGCGATGCAGTCTACAAGATTAATCTAGTACATTTTAGCGTCAATAGTCTAATTTTAAGTAAAATTATTTTATTTATTCTGACATTACTTGTCACAAATACTTCAAAATTAGCTGCCTATTCAACTACAACAAAGCATACATACACATTTCCATAGCAACGCTTGATAAATATTAGATAAATACCTGTCTTACTTGTCTTACAAATTTGATGTTTGCTTTCATTTGAATACAAAACATATTATGACATGATTTTGGATACGTAAAATTATAATAATTTTATGTTTATGTCTTGATTTCAGAGAGGTATTATGAAAAATATCGTTCATTACACGTCCAGAAACAGCTTTTCCTGTGCTTGCACGACTTCCGGTGTTCGGCTACGCCTCACACCAGAAACTTTCGTGCGCGCACCGGAAAAGCTTAGTTTCTGGACTGGTAATGAAATATACTATTTCATAATACCTCTCTGAAAACTATCATTTTCGACGTCTCTGTAGAGCAAAGAAAGTAAGTCTTTCCGGTCTGGGCACGGGAAAAATTTTCCCGGTCTCTAATTAGGGAGCGGGAAAAGTTTTCCGGCTCCCTGATTTTCAGTGCTAAATTTGCAGTTATTTAGTCACAGAATATGCATAAAGTATAATAAATTGGATTAAAATTGTACTGCGATGCAGTCTACAGGATTAATCTAGTACATTTTGGCGTCAATAGTCTAAGTTTAAGTAAAGTTGTTTTATTTATTCTGACATTACTTGTCACAAATGCTTCAAAATTAGCTGCCTATTCAATTACAACAAAGCATATAAACACATTTCCATAGCAATGCTTGATGAATATTAGATAAATACCTGTCTTGCAAGTTTGACGTTTGCTTTCATTTGAATACAATAGTTATTTGTTTTACTAGGCAGCAAAATAGTAGATTGACTGCCGCGGCTGATAGTTCATAGCCGAGCGTAGCGAGGCTAGGAATTCAGCTAAGGCAGTCAATCTACTTTGCTGCCGAGTTGAACATATAATTTTTTATCCGATTGTTTATAAAGATATATGTATATTGTATATTTGCAAATTATTACAATTCCCACAATCTTTTTATTTTTCCTGTAGTGATAAATTAAGACAAAATTTGATAGAAATCGCAATTGTTGGAACGGTTGGTTGCTATGGCAATGTATATGTCCATAATAATTATAGTTTGACAACTTATGTCAAACGTTTTATTCCCATGGAGACTAATCACTTTGCTGCCTGGACAGGAAAAGTAATACTTTGCTGATTGATATGTGTCTGCAAAATTAATATTTGCTATCAATCGGAGAAAAAATTTATTATGACATGATTTTGGATACGTAAAATTATAATAATTTTATGTTTATGTCTTCATTTCAGAGAGGTATTATGAAAAATACCGTTCATTACACGTCCAGAAACAGCTTTTCCTGTGCTTGCACGACTTCCGGTGTTCGGCTATGCCTCACACGAGAAACTGTCGTGCGCGCACCGGAAAAGCCTAGTTTCCGGACTGGTAATGAAATATACTATTACAAGTTTGTTGGCTTTTTGCTGATATGTTGAAGTAGGATCCCTAGCGAGCTGCTCGTAGCTGGTCTGATCTAATACGTTATTATTTGATTTTTCAATGTATGATTGCTTTGCTCGCCTTCACGGACTGGAAAAAATACTACGACAAAAACCCTGAACCATCCGGTAAAAAGCTAGTAAAAAGTTACAACTCTTTACTTAAAATACCCGTCACCACCTGGAAATTTGAACCGTCACAGCACGTTATTTCATTTCGTGCTTCTGGCGTCCTATGTTTCGAAATATGCGCACGATAATATTACCCAAAAATTAACCCCCACGCATGAGTAATGCTCTCCAAATTCAAACTTCTGTCTTCTCGCAAAAACGAAGCCGATAACGTGAACGTTACTCCCTAGTGCACTTTTCGAGGATAGAACTGTATTTACGATTAATTGGGCAAAAAAAACGAAGGTACGTTTTTTGGTTTATTTTTTTCATTTTATGTGCCACAGACTACGTTCAGCTCTTTTACTGAAATCGTTATTGAGATGGACACACAAGGCAATATTTTATATTAATAAATGATATCAAAATTATGCGCAAGCTTAATATTACCCTTTAGGAGTATGTTTAGCTTCTTCCAGAGGTACACGTGCAGTGTAATCTATCTCCTTCATGGTTTAGAACCCAAACTAACGCGACCAGGCTTAGTATGATTATTTCGAGCCATATTTCCAGTTAATTTTTTATACGACGCGCAAAGTAAGCAACCCTAAGCCTTACTAAAGCAGAAAAAAAGGAAACGACAAAAACAGGCAGTTTCAAATGTCAATTTTAAATTAATAACCACGCCGTGTGTTACTGAATTTAAAGGCTAGCGTCGACTAGGCTCGCCGAGTTGAATCGAATCGAATTGCAAAATTCGCCTCACATATAATTACATTGAATCTGCGTCCACCAGTGAAGAGCTGCAACGCACCGAGCCGAATTTCTCGCGCGCATTGCTCGTTTCGAGTCGATTCGGCGCACTCCAGTTGACGCACGCAGAGAAGCGGATTTGCGTCATATGCGTCTATATCTTATATATTTAGTAAATCTTGAAATGTTTCGAAAATCATTCGAAAATATTGAAAAAACCTGATCGGATCCTTTTTTAAATCTGGAAACAAATGGTGAAACTCGCCGTAGATATTCCTTTTTTTGTTTATATAGTGTATCCAGTATTTTGCCGTTCGTCGCATTTTTCTGCGATACTCTTCATCAAATAGGATTTGAAATAAAAATATTTCTTCATCTGAGCTGTCTATAGCGGCATACGACTTGCGATGATTGACTGACCGATTCGGCTCTCCTCGATTCGTATCGATGAACGCCCACGGAAAGAATGCGACTATATTCGATTCGTTTCGACTGTAGTCGACGCCTCGCTTACGACTTAATATCGATGACGTTATAAAACTTCCCCTATAAAGGATGATTCATATTATCAGGTACACAGCGACACGTCCATGAACAACCCAACCGTTCCCAAAATGCTTGGTGTAAACAATGAATGTCGATGAGTTCGCAAAACATATCTAAACTCCGCTTCACGTCATTCGTCTAACCGTTCTATTGTGTGTAAAAATATCACTTCGCACGCTCGTTAAAAAATTTACTAAATTAATCTATATAATCCCGCAAATGGAGTTTGTTCCACGAGAGCCCTTTCCTCGGGCAACAACCACTCAAGGGATTAACGTCACTGTAGTCCCATGATGTATTTTTTATAATTTCTGTGAATATACTTTTCAGTAAAATGTGCAGAAGAACAGTCAAGGTGCGTTCTTATTTTGATTTGAAAGTCATATATGTACAGATGAAAGTAAATGATACAATTAATAAAATATTATCACGCGCTAGTTACTATAGTCAGAGTAATATGTGACGATATCAAAATGATAGATTAGGAATATAAATATATTTTAATCCCTAGGGAGTAAACGTACATTTTTAATCCATAGGGATTAAATAGAGCACTTTAGTCCTTCTTTGGAAGTGTAAAACGCACAATTTTGCCACGAAATTTCAAGGAAGTGATACTAATCATTTCTTAAGAGGTTAAATAGTGTTTTTTATTTCATTTTTATATTTGGTGGTAAAAAAAATACTGTACAGGGTGGCTCGTTTTCGTGTCTATGTATGGGGAACTCGAAAACCGTAAGAGATACAGTGTCGGTATAATTGAGGCAAAATTGCGCATTTAGGTGCCTAACAATTTGCCGTTTAGAGAGTTTCAAAATTCCGAGTATTTCCGGAGGTATCCGGAAAAAACCGAAATATTGAAAAATCGTTTTATTTTTTTCCTAGGCTTATTTAAAAACTGATCTCAAATTGAATTGCACTTTTGCATTGCCACCTTCTCTGCTCTATCCAATGATGGTATCCAGTTTGAAATCCGACGTTTCGTCTTCAAGGGATCAGCATCAACTTTTTCTTTTTAAATACGAACATTACTTTTTTTATCGTTTTTCAGATGGTATTGGCGTTATTAATATGAGTATATGTTTTTATTTTTTTTTTATTTATTTTTTTCTATTTTTATTATTTTTATTTCAATTTATATATTTTACTTTGGCGTATTTTTAAATAATTTAAGGTAGGTACTTTTGAAATTTTTATATTTTATAAAATTATTTTATTTTGTTTTTTGTATTAAGTGGAAAATTGGAGCCCGTATTAAAAATAAAAAATGGTATAATTATTTTTACGAGAATATGGCCATGAACTATTACTCAAACAAGTTGCTTAGTGCGAAGATAAAATATATTCAACTTTTAACTAATTAAAATATTTATTTAATAGAGAACATGAGCAATTTATAATCATACTACGTGATACTGTAAGTACTTTGATGGAAAAACACACCTATTGGTATTTTGCATATAAATAATAAAAAAAAATTATAATTTATAAGCAAAATTCCAATAGGTGTGTTTTTCCATCAAAGTACCTATAGTATCACGGAGTATGAATATAAATTGTTATGTTCTCTATTAAAAAAAAAATTAATTTTTAATACGGGGGTCCAATTTTCCACTTAATACAAAAACCAAAATAAAATGTTTTTAAAGAATATAAAAATTTCAAAAGCACCTGCACCTAACCTAAATTATCTAAAATTACGCCAAAGCAAAATATATAAATTAAAAAAAATAATAATAAAAATTAAAAAAAAAAATTAAAAAAAATAATAAAAATACATACTCATATTAACAACGCAAATACCATCTGAAAATCAATAAAAAAAATTAAAGTTCGTATTTAAAAAAAGAAAGTTGATGACGATCCCTTGAAGACGAAACGTCGGATTTCAAACTGGATAACATCATTAGATAGAGCGGAAAAATTGGCAATGCGAAAGTGCAATTCAATTTGAAATCCGTTTTTAAAAAAGCACAGGAAAAAAATAAAACGATTTTTCAAAATTTCGGTTTTTTCCGGATATCTCCGGAAATACACGGAATTTTGAAACTCTCTAAACGGCATATTGTTAGGCCCCTAAATGCGCAATTTTGCCTTAATTTGACCGACACTGTATCTCTTACGGTTTTCGAGTTCCCCATACATAGACACGAAAACGAGCCACCCTGTACATTACTCGTATAAAACTACGTTTTCAATCTTAGACATTTTCAATTTACTCGTTTGAAAACGAATACTTTTAGCTCTCGTTTTATATAATGTGCTTTTCAACACGCTTTTGATATAATAGTGTGTAAAGTGGCCCTTTTATGAATGGGGATTTTGTCTAGGCGAATGCGACAATCCCATGGATAAAAATGGGTACTTTACACATGAGTACCATACAATTTTTTCTACTAACAAAAAATCTATGAAAAAACAAAAATATTATTAAATTGCTTTACGCACTACTGCGTAAAATAACTTACTTTACGCAATGCCCTAAATGTCAAAAAAGATATCAGATTTACTTTACGCACTAATGCTCAAAATAACTTATTTTACGCACTTCACATTAAAAAGGCCTATTTCACGAATCTTAGAGAGTGCGTAAAGTGAGTATTTTACGCACGGTAGTAGAAAAAGTACTTTTTATTCAGGTTTTCTCATTATCATGAGGGGTTGTAAGAAATATATATTTAGAACACCTATAAAATTTTCGCATTCTATTATGGAAGTTTCACCTATAGAAAACGAAAATTGCTCACTTCTTATGAAAAAATTTTTACATGAAGGAAATATTCACACCGGAGTCTCATTTTCACCGAAAATTAAGTGAAAATTGCCATATACTGTGCCTTTACTTAGGAAAATGGTCAAAGTAATTTATCTCACTAATACTCACTGATCACTCAATGCTTTTACAATACAAATATCCTTTTTACTTATGACGAGTTTTGTCCAATGGTCCAGAAGAATGAGCAATTATTCATTTCCCAGGACAGATTCAGTTTCCTTTTCAAAGATTTATCCTTAGCTAGTACTAAAAACGTGCTGATTTTTTTAAGAATATATTAAGGGGTACACAAACAAATACATCAGGAATGCAAGACCTCAGTTTTATGTTGGGTCCCGTAACTTAGCTAATTTCCTCAACAGTTATCCACATGCAGACCTATTAGTATGTCTTCTTGCGATGATAAGGTTTTGAAAAACAAGCATGAATGGATAACTGAAAATTAAAAGATTATTGACCCTTGTCAAATGGGCTTTCGTGGGGGTAGGATAATTAATGATGATTTAGTAATTCTGGTTTCTAATACTATAAATTCGTTGGCACATCGAGAATAGGCGTTGTTAATTTTTCCGGATTGGACGGGTGCCTATGACAATGCTAAGGACCACAAAATGTGCAACGTTTGATTTTTCCAAAGATATGCATGATATTATTCTTCAACTTTTAGTTGTAAGGGTCTAAAAAAACGGAAATGGGAATTCTAATAAGAGTGTCCTTGCTATCTCCTCTGTTATTTATTTAATTAATATGGGAACTCAATTGGATAGTTGATTCCTGAATATGTTTTGGTATTTTAGTATGCTGATGATCTGGTACTGGTTCTGGCCGATAGAGAGATTCTGGATATGGTAAATGCGACTCACCATGTATCAAACAAATTAAGCATCAAATATCTTTTCCTCGTCTGAATCAGTTAGAATAATAATAATTGATCGTCTCCGAACTCAAATACTCATTTATCTAACATAACATAAATATTTTTAAATTCAGAAATAAATTTACTTGGAAAAATTAAATTATTATCGTATGTCCGAACGCCTCTAAGGCTATGAATGTAGTAATGTAGATGTCTAGCACATGATGACGATCGCAAACTCGCACTGACATTTTATACAGAGCATGTATCAAATTACAACGGGACTTTGGTGGCAATGTATAGACAAGTGTGTTAAATCTCATTTGAATTAAATTTCAACATAAGGTATCAGGGTTATTATCTCAAAAGCAGGTGAACTGCTTCTGTTTTTGGCAATACAATTCCTAATCAAAGTTTTTTCAGACCAGAGTAATTAAGTTGTAGATTAAATTATGTTAACTCTAATATTAATTATACATTTTGTGACTATATATTGAGACGATTTACTACATATCTTGGATTGAAAACAAAGTGTAAAAAACAATCCTCACACTTTTTAATGAAGATTAATGGGAACAAATCTTTAGTGCTTCTAATAATTATTATTGAAGCAAGAAGTATATTAGGAAATGGTAAATGTATTTAAATTTTATTTTGCAGATTCGCCAAGGCCAATAAACATTATGAAAGAAAATATTGTATTTGGTTATATGGGCGGAGTGGTAAATCTGACATGTGAAGTGGCTGCCGAACCACCGCCTACTTTTAGATGGTTCCAGAAAAGCGATAAATATAAGGTTATTGGTAAAGAAATGCCTGGGCCAATACCTACAGTTTCTATTCTAATGGTAATTATATATGTTCATATATATTATAATACAGAATGATGAAAATTTTAAAAAATTGGTATGTAAGTTATATGTGTGGTGATCGGCTGAGGCTAATATTTGCCTTCAAATGCATTGCCTATTATCTTTTTTACACCTAGTCTATATATGTCGTTCTATTTTCCCAGTTTTTAATGATCAACTACATGGGCGTTTTTAACTTAGACCGGAAATTTTTCCAGTGCTTCCTCCCTTACACTGGAGATCAATTTGTAAGTTTCTCGCCCAAGAAAAATTTTTCCTGACAAATTTAAACCGTATTAGCTTGACTGTTCTACTTTTCAGGGCAAAGGGATTCCGTGCACTAAGTTTTAATGTTTAATATATTATTTCTGTTTCGTTTCATAAAAAATCCTATAAAAACGGAGTTTTATCCACAATACCGAAACAGAATTATTGCACTCGACGCACGTTTCGCTAACCATGTTAGCATCATCAGGAGCTGATTAAAACTGAGTTTTAAACATCTCCTGATGATGCTAACATGGTTAGCGAAACGCGCGTCGAGTGCAAGAATAATTCTGTTTCGGTATTGTGGATAAAACTCCGTTTTAGTGCATGTTGCCGAAGGTTCCAAACCCCAACATAGAAAAAATGCTATCTAAATAAACACAAATTGTCTTTTGGCAATTTTCGGAACAAAAGTTTATTTAAAAAAACTGAGACGTTAGGTATTCTGTGTCTTAGACATATGATTTTCATACATTATGAAATGATTTGGATTACTAAATGGATTATTAGTTACGTTGAACGAGAAAGTAAATACCAATACGTTATGCTTCTTCTAATCTGCCTCCTGGATTGGGTGCTATTGAACAAGAGGTGTTAATAAATGTTATAATTACTTCGGTCAATATTAAAAGATATTAATGAGTTTGTTGGTAATGCTCCTCCGAAATTAACGAATTTGGAAAACTTAAGAACAATGTCTTCCATGTTTGCATCGCTTGTTTTTGGCTCTTTTAGTAAAATAAACTTATACGAATTCTCATCTCCAATTATATTAATTTTTTATTAGTTCATTCTGTATCTATTTCCATCAACTCTTTTGACTCTTTGAGCCACAGAATTCTTAAGGCTTTTTCTTTACAATTTAAAGAGGATAAATTCATCTTCTCAATAATTTTAGGAAACTGCTCGGCGTAGTATTGTATAAAAGTGATTTAAATTTCGAAATAAATAACGGAATTTTCGAAAAGAAATACATTACAAAAAATTAGGCCAATTACTTAGTTATTACTTGATTTCAATCCAGGTATCTAATATCAAAGTGGTTGTTTATAGTGTTTATACTATGCTAATATTATGTTAAATAAACTATGTATGTACCGGCTGAGTTCGTATAAACTTGCACCACAGTTTATACGAAGTCACCCGGTATATACATAGTACTACGTAACCCTTTTATTTTTTATTATACATGAATAATAAGAAAACTATCATACAGGTGAAATTTTTTCCTTTCCAAATCTTCTAATTTCAGATAATTTTACACATATACGAGGGGAAACAAAAAATATATTATTTTTAATTTCTGGCTAAAATGAAAGATCCTTTTTTCTTGATTAAACTTACATTATCTTGATATACACTGTTCATTTCCATTTTGTTAAAAAAAAATACCAGATTTTCTTGTTTCCGATAGTCATTTCCTTAATTTGTTTAACATTTTCGCGAAAAATCCTGAACCTTTTATGTCAGCATTTTTGCCGTGCCTCTTTAACCAAAATTTCTAAAGGGGGTAGAAAATTATCAGGAGAAACTCTGTAGAGATAGCCAAGTATTAGTGTCCCTTAGTGTCATTCATTTATTTTGGACAAAAAGGTGTGAGATTCTTGAAGACAATAATATTAATAAGGTAGTTCAGGCTTGGCGTAGATAAGAACCCTGGGGGGAAGAGCAATAAAATTTCGTATAAACGTAGATTGCGTTTTTTGTAAAAGGCTCAAATAATGTAAGATTGAAGAACTGTTGCTGAAACAAATAGAACCAGATACAAAACAGCACACGACTAGGTAAGATAAGAAAATATTCCGAGAGAAAATGGAGGTGAGAAGCGTCGTTCTATTATTTCCGTTGAAACTGTAGATGAAATGTTTCACAACAGGCAATCTCGAAACGTCGAATGAACGGCTTATAACTTCCAAACAAACGCATCACCTAGCTTAACTTTTGCATATGGCGTCTTTTGTCTCAGAACCTCTGTGGTAAATGGGCAAAATATACAAGTCCAGTTATTTTAACCAATGTTCGCCTTGAAGAACTGTTGCAGTAAAAGAGGGCGTTACTATCTCTCGCCTGGCGCTTTATTTTGCAATGCTTAATACAACTGAAATAATCTGAAGTGCTGCAAAAGCAAACATCAAAAGACAAATGAAGAAGACCTTCCATATTCTCATTGACAGAGATCAAATTTTAACACAAACCGAATTCCGGCTACGTTATTTGAAAAATTGCGCTGATAAAACAATGAGAACTATAACGCAGGAATATGCTTTCGTGCATATTCCTGTTCAACGCCAATATGCAGCAATTCTTCACCTAGAGGATATGAGTCCTGAATTATGAAATTTTACTTAATCAAGAAGTTATTCGCAAAATAGGATATAAAAATGTTTTGTTCAATTTTTTTTCCGGAAATTGCATTACTTCCAAAATTGAAGTTAGTATTTCCGAGTTTTAGATTATCATTTCCGAAATTAAATTTACTTCATCCACAATTAAATGTGTTTTCGAAATTAAAACTAACTTTTCGAAAATTTACTACAAGAAAGAACAAATAGCATGTAGAACTCTATAATATTCAAAAGACGGTCCTGTCTCCTAGTATTTTACCTATAAATATTGAAGTTTTACTCGTCCTATTTCTACAACTATATTTAGTAATGTTTAACTATGCCAATATATTGAAGGACAGATCGTTTTGAAATATTACTTCCAGATCTTTCATTTCATATTAATATATCATCATGATTCTCATCGCTATTGGATTATAGCTCGTGAAATTTTGATAGATGCAAAATGACAACAATGTGCATTTACTAGCACATGCGAACAATTACAGTGAGAGTTTAATTTTATACTTAGAACATATCCGTGTATATATTGATATAAAGCCAAATTATTAACAGCGGAACGTCCCTTGAAAATATCACGTTTTTGTGGTAAAATACGTCGCTTATAAGCATTAAGCAGTTCATCTGCTAAGATGCGTAAATATTTTGGAATTGAGGGACTATATACTTGAGAATATCGACAATCTATATTTCCGTGAAGTTACGTCATCATACTGTACTGTCTCCATATTCTAAGTTACGCTAAAATTAACTAGTAGCAATTAAAAATGAAATGCACTCAACTTCGGAGAGTGTGTCGGAAGTATTATACTTATGCAGAATTAATAATACAGGAAGAAAAATCGTGTTTAAATATTTTCATAAAATGTCAGCGATGTGCTTTATATTTTTTGAGACAAATCAATAATGTTAGTAACATATAACAAGTAGCTCATGTTAATGTGCAGTTCCATCTCTATGTCTGCCTATTGGTATATTTATTTGAATATTCAATAATCTAGCTTCGTATTCGTAGTTAATTCAGTCTATATTTTCGACCAAAAACCAATAAAAATTTCCAGTTTAAATATTATTGCACGCAGTATAAGCGCTAGTGAATCGAACTCCGATACTTTGCACCCGTAAGTACGTCAACGATAGGAGGATGAGTATAAATTATCACAACGTAGAGCACCGCTTATCGATCAACCTTATCTGATCCAATCTCTTACACACTGGCACACCAGGAGCACCTAAACTGCCGGAACAGATAAGAGTGCACGTACCCGTTCCGGCAGTAAACCGAGCAATTGCTCCTACACAGCCATAAATTACTCATATTTATAGTAAATCAGCCGCTTACATTCCTTTAATATGAATTTCGAATAAAACGTCTTAATATGGATCATATAGGTATTAATATGAATTGTGCGATCTACAGGTCAGGTCAGACATGGGGTAAAACATTTTTGTATACCGAGTACGTTCCAAAAGAAATACTTAATTTTGTAGCTCACTTTGTTTTCCTTTGAAGTGAAATTCACTCCTACAGCAATACTCCTGTAGAAGCTCCTGAGTAACCAGCAGCCGAAGAGTAAAGTCATTATATATAACACGAGAGTCGCGCAAATTATGGGTGACAATATGAATGGCTAAATTGACATACGTTTTTCAGACCAACCATAAAATACTACTTTGAATGCAACCATGAGCTCAGGCATTTAACTATGCTGCAATTTAAGACAGATTAGGTAGTTATCAAGCAGGATGTTAATAGTTGATTTATGATTGAGCATCAACTCATTGTATCCAGTTGGATAGTTTCGCAGTTCTTAGAATACTTGCAGCCTAGATGTAGATATGCCGACCTTATAGAATAATTATTAGTGACTTTAAATTACATTACAATGAATTTTAAGTGCATTAGAGGTTCAACAGAACCATTTTTTGCTAAATTTTATTGCAAAAGTGAACCCATTTAACCACGTAACTAACGTACACACCTGATACAGTACAAAGCACACGACGACAGCATGTTCTAAAAGCATATCTAAATTACTATGTCTAGGTAATATATTATTATTTTATTCTCTTTTAGCTGGTTTTGCGAGAGCCCAAAGACTTGGGTGAATACAAATGTGAAGCGAAAAACGAGTTGGGAACTCTTAATGTATTATATACTGTTATAAACGGTAGGTAAAGCAAGTTATTTCTAAATAGTTTGGGTTAGCTTAGCTTTTAAAGATGTTTTGAAACAAGGTTTTTTAATGCAAAGTTTAATTATAGATGAGCATAATGTGCAATTTTGTATTTTAAGAAAATAATTAGCATTATTTATACCAACACGATGTCATTCCACCAAACGCTGAAATAAATTTTGATTTTTTTTAGGAATTAATTATGGAACGCCGTTTACTATATTATTAATTTTTTAAATTCTGATTAAAATTGTATAAATATGTTGTCTGTAATAATCCATATTCCGTAATAGATTGTGAAACTACCCATACCCCGGTCGTGTGTTTACACGCCATAGTATAGTATTGGCTGTGGTCGTCACGTGGACTATTATTTCTTTGAAATAATTCATTGTCGAGGCTCCTGTATTTTTAGCTGTGCGCGTAGCAGGTTCTTTTAAAGTTTGAATAAGTTTAAGTTTGTTTAACGAATCTCCGAGTAGCGTACCGCTTGTCTGAAATGGTAATAACAGCAATAAAAGCCAATTTTTGACAAACACAATTTATTTTAATAATAATTAGAAATGTATACATTGAACAACCCAGCGCACTATCAATTTCAAAACATAGAAAATTTAACAATTTAGTAACTAAAAGTCGTACAATTGAAATATAAATCATAACACAATTTTAACAAATAAATCTCCACGCAATTTGTTAATCAATAGTAAACAGTAAAATTGCAACAAATAAAATCATACACAAATTATCAATTTGGTAAATTAAAGTCGTACAAATGGAAATTAAATTCACAACAAAATTCAACTAAAGAAATCGTTATGCCTTTTATCAATCAATAAATTGAACCGTAAAATTGTAACAAATAAGATCATATTCAAGTTTATCAATTTGGTAAATTAAAGTCGTACAAATGTAAATTAAATCACAACACAAGTCAAGTAACGAAATACTTACGCATTTTAACAAACAATAAATTGGACAGCAAAATTCTAACAAATATAATCATACACAAGTTTATCAGATAATCAAATCGTCGAACATATCAACTTAATTTATAAACATTATGTTTGACCAAACTATGGTGACCAATTTGCATGAAACCGCTATCAAAAATAGGTGGCAAGTAATGGCCCACGGCGAAAAGGTGTACTTCATATTTACATTACATCAATTTCACACCATGCGTCCGCCTCTATCAAAGCGCCAATGACCAACCAAGAGACACTATATACCTAATTGCACGTAAGTCAGTCCCTTGCACCAGAAACGCTAACCTTGTATACTATTAACTTGCAGGACATCCAAGATCTTTAGTTTTTATACTTTTTTCACGCGGAGGAGATACTCCAGCCGCGGGTGTTAGCACACCAGGCAGAATTTTACTTTTTTCACGTGGGGAAGGTGCTTCAGCCGCGGATTTTTTTTGCTGATCAGGCTAAGAGATACTTTTTTAACGCAGGGGCGGTACGCCGGCCGCGGGACCTTGTCCAGTGGTAGATTTTAATTATACATAATTAAAAATAAATTACTTATCAATATTGTCAATATTAATAACCGATTTTAGCAAACCAGCCAAACCTATACCTAAGTTGTCTTTATGGCCTCCATGTTTGATTCAAACCCTTTAAATATAAACTTCACATTGCTTCCTGTGAAACCCTACATTGTCTCAATAATTCATTCTTGAAATCATTCCCACATATTTTATACCTAAAGAATGCTTCACAATTTCTTAATTTCAATGGCCTAATTGGCCTGACTGAAACCCGATACTCTTGTCTAATTTGACCTGGATACCGTTCCCCAAATCTGTACCATATTTATGCCATCGGCATTTTTTTTTATTGATTATCTTAAATCAACTCACGATACATGTAGTAAATCGGTAATATGATTTTATTTATTAAAGTAAATTAACCTTGTTAATGGCACAAAAGTTTGTAATCTTTTAATTTCCAAAGAAAGAGGACATAATTATCATGTTCGTCTCGTGGCACAAGTAACTTGTGTTGGAAAATTTATATTAGTTATTTATCTATTTTGCTTTACCAACACCGATTTATAGAGTCAGATAACTGGATAGGTGTAATACATTAACGAAATATGTGACCTATATTCTAATGAAATAACTTTTCACCTGCAATTTTACACATTTCCCTTTGGATTGATTCTGGATTGGTTTGCTTTGACTCTACTGTCTTAGTACATTTTCGCGTGACTTTCGGCATTTTGCTATATAATTTACCTTTTACTTTAACTTTCATTTACTTGAAAACAATGAAAGGGTTTCAATCGAATAATTGTCAACAGTTTCGCTGCCGCACAAAGACGTCGCTCTGTTGCCAAGAACCTAGATTACCCAATTCGCGGCAGTCGAAACGTCGCCAGAGGGAAACCTAACTTCATGTAATTATATCCCTTTGACTTGCCAATAACTTAGATTACCCAATTCGCAGCCGTCGAAACGTCGCCAGAGGGTAACCTAACTTAATTAATACCTATGAATGCCCTGAAATCCCTTTGCAAAATTTCCTTATTGATACCGTAGACTAAGCCAGCCGCCGCGGTTTCCCGTTGTTAAGCCAATAATATCAATGTAATTAGATATACAACATTCGCGGCCGTCAAAGACCTCGCCAAGGTATATCCAATTTCTCGCAAAGGGAGCCCACAGCACTCACAGGTACTCGTATGTACCTTAAAACTGCTAACTAACAAGTGTCCTGATTCAGTCGCGTATTTGCCTTTTTATAGGGATTCGCGCCTCCCTTCACTCGATTACTGTGACGTCTTTCGAACGTTTTTTTTTATTCGGCGCTTCGTATGGGAATTCTACCGGCTTATTCTTTTTATAGTTGATTAATTTTGCCTGCGTTTATTAAATAAAATTAATTTGATTAAGCAGTGAATTTGCTTTTAGTTGTATAATTTGTAGGGTAGGTCTGGGCCGTTTCAATTGATATACGGTTTTTAAAAGACCAACCTTGTGGCAAATACTTAAAAACTCCTAATTAAG
>JAEQML010064378.1:0-22119 GCA_016904865.1 Pissodes strobi | reverse complement strand
TATAAAACATACAGCAGAAATGTTGAATAATATATTTTTTTCATTTTGAGATGACAATTTGGAGACGTGAATAGAGAAAATTACCAGTCTGAATTTAAGCTGCTGGGTTGCAGGCACGAGATTGTTCTGCGAAAACCCTATGTGAGATGACAGACAAAGAAATGTGTGCAACGCAATAACATCAAACATCGAATTCACCCAAGTTGAAGGGAAAACTTCGATTTTCAATTGAATTATGCCAAGCGCTGAAATACAGATTCGTTCATTGTAGAAAATTTAAAAAAATAATAAACAGGGAAAAATGTGTTGAGATTAAAAGGGATGAAATACGTATTCAGTTAATGAGCTTTACATTGAAGCTCATTTTAGCCAGAGCGGCCAGCATGCATTTTATTATTTTAACGAGAATTGCATATGTTTAAGGAAAAAATTAGTTTGATTTGCCACTGTTCTTTTATGTATATAGACCTTAGACACCTGCCATTTAGACATATTTAAGCCAATTTTATAATAAGTTGTTAAAAATATAATTAATTATGCCAAAGAATCTTATAAGCTAAGAGATATTCAAATTTTGACAAGCTGCAGGTATGTCTACACACAAAAATGTGATGGCCTAACTGCAATACCGTATATGACAATTTTGAGATTTTAAGATTTTCAGAGCTATAGGTTTATTTGGTTACCTAGAATATTATGTAAAAAATACCGTAACGCAAAGTTTTGAAGAAGCATTTAAAAATCAATTTAAGGTACTCTGTATTACTTACTTTTGAGTATGCTTGTAAAAATATCCCTTATCTGACAGCTGGTCGGTGGCCTTTTACAAAATACTGAACGTCTCTGACAACTTTTTTGGTTTTACGGTTGATATTACGTTCAAAGACGAGTAGTTCCGCAGTAACTTTTATTAGAAATGTATTCCTACTATGTGACAAAAATATATTGACTCTGAAGCAAATAACACATTTTAATTAAGATCCACAACAATCCTTTATCGGTTATTGTGTTTATACATTTTTGTGTCAGAAATCAGATACGGTATATTTTTTAAGACCTATAATGAAACTAAATTACCGTTCTTGTATTAAATTTTAATTCTAGATAAATTAACAAACTTATAACAGGAAAACAAACATTAAATTATAAACAATTAGCTTTAGAAGTCCAAAACCCCGAGTTTATAATGTTCCTTTTCGGATGAAACCTACTCAAATAGAAAAAATTAATGTTGTCTATGGCTCGAAGGCCCGACGTCCACAGAAGAGACAAGGCGCGGACGTCGGACGGGGACGTGGCGCGGACGCGACTTAATTTAGTTATTCACCATATAAAGTAAAGAGGCAACGCTAATAAGGGAAGTCAGGCCGAGACATGTCTTTACGCGACCGAACCTCGTTTCTTTTTAGTCTCCAGAGGATCATTGAAGAGGTGAGACATTTGTTTAAAATGGGCGACTGCGAACTTAACGTGCATTTAACTGAATTAATAGAAAAAAATTTGTTTTTATATGATGGTAATAGAATAGAAAGATCTTAACCGCGCCTACGTCCTTACCGCGTCTCTGCCACGTCCGCGACGCGTCGCCGCCCCATCTCTTCTGTGGGCGCCGGAACTAAGAAAACAGGAAAGTAATAAAAAAATCTCTAGTATGGAGAATAATTGTGACGGTACTTCCAACAATTTTGATAGACCTGTTATTACTACCTATGAAATTGGCACGAATGGAATTTTAACACCGTTGGCAGAACGTCTACCTTCCGAAGATATATTGCTAACTCCAATTGTATTAACATTGACTGCGGCACACAAATTTTGCTGCAAGGTGACTTTCTTTCTGAGGAATTAAATGCTAACGAAATGTTGTCAACAGCACAATAATCATTTTTCCAAAAGCAGTATTTTGGAAGAAAATTTTAGAAACACACCAAACAAAGAATACTAACAATATCAGTATGAACAATATTTCTGAGAGTTACAACGATAACAAACAGGCCACTGAAGCCATTAACAAAGTCTTAGTGGAACCTAATTTATTTGAGCATGAAGAGAATGATCCGGATTATGACTATTTAGATGCTGAGGAGAAAGAAGAAGGTGAAACAGAAAGTAGTATAACGTTCACAAAAATCAGAAAAAGGTGAAATAGAAAAAAAAACAGATAAAGAAAGCTGGAGCAGGTCAAAAACCAAGCTTAGGAGAATACGGCAGGAAGTACCCAAAAAATATATGGAATTCAACTGCCCAATAGAAAACTAGGAGACAGCTGTACATCTTTACCATGTCGCAAATCAACAAAACATTTCGAGTTTTCAGAAGAAGAAAGGAAACTTATGTTTAATACTTTTTGGGAACAATGGACTGGGGAGAAAAAAAGAGCTTAGATAATCGGCAATATAAAGTATACAAGAAGACAAAGATCATCAAAGTGCAAAGAAGCATCAAGACGAAGTGGAACATACTGGTACTATTTAAGAAACAAAAATAACGAGAAAAAGAGGGTACTCAAAAGGTCATTTTTGAATATTTTTGGATTAAACAAAGACATGGTGCATGATTGGTAAAAAAAGAACTGAACACGGACTTTACACTACCTCAGACACTACTACTATTCACACAAATAGAAATGAAACTCGATCGAAAAAAAGAAATGAAAACAAAAAGAGATTTTCTTGTCGAGTGATTTAATAGTTTACCAAAAATGCTCTCACATTATTGTCGTAAGGACACAAGTAAACTATACCTGGAAACACTTTTTAATTCCAAGGCTCAATTATATAATGAATATCAAAAACATTGTGATAATAGCGGCCAAGTAAAGTTGTATATGCAATTTTTTTTATGATCTACACCTGAGCTTGTACCAACCAAAGAAAGACTATTGTGATACGTGTAGTGCTAATGAAGTTAACACAATACATATTGACCAGTATGTTTATGCAAGTCATGCAAAGAAAAAATTTAGCTAGAGAACTTAAAACTAAAGATAAAGAAAATGCCATTAGTCATAAAAATTATACATTTAATATGGATCTTCAAGTCGTGAAAAACTGTCCTGTGCTAAATGCAAGTGCAATATATTATAAGAAAATCCTGACAGTTCACAACTTTACAATGTATAATTTTCAAAACCACGATGCTACAAATTACTGGTGGGATGAAACTGAAGGTGATTTATGTGCATCTGCTTTTGTTTTGATAATTATTGTAAATGATATAGAAGAGACCTGCGTAGACACCACTTTATCTATTATCCCGTGGTCCGATGTATGCTGCTATCAAAGCGTAACGCTTTCCAAATCTTCCAATAAAAAGGGGCAGGTCATACAACAAAAATACTTAGAAAAAGGTCACACCCAAATGGAGTGTGACAGTGTGCACCATCTAATTAAAATTAAACTTAAAAATCGGAAGATTTACCTCCCACATGACTACAAACGAATTACAGGTTTTATAATGATATATATTTGAAAATCTTGTAGGTATATGAAATAAAGAAATTGGCGTTTCCACTCATTTCAAGCATTTTTAATAAATGTCTACCATATTACACCTGTGTGCTTTAAGTTAATAAAAACCTGTATCCCAAATTCATATTAATAAATTCGTGACATTACCCCGTATCTACATATTAAATGCAAAATATTTGGAAATATTCATGTCTTATTATTTATTGGATGTATGTAAATAAATTATATTTGATTAAGCAAAAAATAGTTATAAAACTGTAATATTTTTCATTAGAAATTGTTTATTGTCTCCCCTGTAAAGCTGTGTTTTTTTCAGATACGAGATATTGCAGAATGTCAAACTGGTGAGAGTAGTTTGATTATGGGAAGTGACGTCCCCACCATTCCGAGTTGCCACGGGATGTGGCCCATCAAATCCCATCGTCCTCCCCCAGGCTGGAGAACACCGAAGTACAAAGTCTGGGTCTCATCAATGACAGTTTGTGGCAAGAGGGATTGCATTTTATTAGCAGGCAAGAACGTCAAACTGGTGAGAGCACTTTGATTACGGGGAGTGACGCCCTCGCCATTCCGAGTTTGCCACGGGATGTGGCCCATTAAATCCCATCGTCTTCCTCCAGGCTGGGGAACACCAAAGTACAAAGTCTGGAGCTGATTATTGGGGAGTGACCCAACAACAACTCTAGGTGGTAGATGCATACGCCCTCTCGCATCGTCCGGTGAAAGACCACCCCATCAGAACTGGGAAGTGCTAAGTGTTTTTCCGAATCAGGTTTCGCTTCCGCGCTGGTAGTTCCGGGTTCCACAGTAAGGATATATGGACATGATGGTGCTTCCAGGATCAAAATATTCCGGAGGTAAAATCCCCGGCCATTCGGATTTCCGGGCGCCGCCGCCGGACGGGTGGCCCTGGGGGCCCTTCATGCTTCATGCAACGTTTCACAAACAACAAGGATACCGAATCAATTTAGAATAGATTTCTGCAACATAAGAGGCCTAAATACAAACATTAATTCGGTACACCAACATCTACAAGCAAATAGACCACACATATCAGCCCTTACTAACCCAAGCTAGCCCTTACAAAAACACATGTATGTTCTACGTGTCAGTAAACTACCTTTACCCAGGTTACGACTTACACACCTGATTTAGACATAAGTTAGGAATATGCCTTTTTCAGCGGCGGCTCATGCAGTTCAGTAATGGGTGGGCAGACGAAGTGGGTAATAGAATTTGTGAAAGGTGCAGAGAAGAGGGCCGCAGGCAAATTTTTGGGGGTGACACGCCTAATATTTACCCAAAAGTCATTGAAATCGTAAAAAAAGATGCCTTCCATGATCTAACGGCAGCGGATTAGAGCATTATTGAGAACTTTCCCATTGCCAAGTCGATTAAACGTAGAAAAAAGTTACTATAGTTTATTTTTGATTATTTTAATACAGCAGTCCTTGGTAACGGAAGAAAACTGCCAGTGCCAGCTGTTTATAAATTATAAAATGCCGTATTTCTTTGCTTAAAAGTAAAGACTAGGTATGTAAATTATAAATTGAAAAATATTAGTACATTTTTAGTTTTCATAGGTATTTATATTTGTGAAAGATGAAGTTTACCTACTACATCTGAATAGCTGCCACTGGTCATATTAAGATATGCATGCAAATTGCAGGAAAACGTGAAAGTAGCTAGCGCTCTATTTTAGTCAGCATATTTGCAATTTTCTTTTCCATTCGTGCTTGCAACCTTTACTAAACTGTAAATATATCGCCCAGCAAGAACTATGGCTGTTGCTCGACACTTGCACTAAAACTTGCCATTATCCGCTTAATTTTAATTCGTATGCAATCAATAATCAATCACAAACTTAGGCACTAAAAATTTATCGTCAACAGACTCAATGGCAACCCCATGGTAACAGGCAAGCCGAATATGCCCGATGAGCTAGCCCGCAGAGGCGAGCTTCCGAGTTGCCATTTAAATTGAAACGCCTTAGAAAACATTTTCAAAATTTCATTCCGTAATTTATTGTTAAAAACAATATTTTTGGCTTTGTTTATTATAACCGAGAACCGAGACATATTACAAAGAAATTATAGGCCGGAAGACAGCTTTTATTATGGTCAAAAATGGAAAAACAAAGAATATTTATGTTATTATTTCTTAAGATGCTACCTCGACCGCCATGGGTATGGCATGGTTGGTGTGCTTCAGCACTCACGCTCCACTCCTCCCTCTTTGTCTTTCTCATTAGAATTATCAATTGCGTTTGTCTTTCCGTCGGTCAGGTCGTTTGGGCTCGCGCCGCACTGTATTCTGCAGGGGGCACTGGATATACAGGATACTACTGATCGAGGGAGATACGATTTATTTGGCAATAGTCACCGATTTGCGCTCACGTTTTTCGGTGAAGTTTTAAATGACTAATAATAAAATACTTACATAAGTTTTTGGATTATATTTGTTCTATAATAATATATAATACTGCGGACGTAAAAAAAAATATTTTTTATCTTTTATTTTAGGTACATTTTACTGAAATTTTGTAGTAGGCACTGCCTACCCCAACGGGCCACTGGCCTTTTTGTCCGCGAGGAAACTCTCGAACCGAACGAACCTGGTGGCTCAATTTCACCACCAAGGGAAAAGGAATTTACCCAACTTCTTGGAAAGTCGCTTGAGCCCAACTTGTTCCAAAGAAGCAAGGAAACCACGCTCTCAAACTATCGCCCAACTTCCTTGCTTCCAATAATATCCAAAGTCATGGAACGTGTAGTCAATCAGCAACTACTCATGTACCTCGAGAACAACAGAATAATCACCGATAATCAATACGGATTTCGCAAAGAGAGATCGACAGGAGTTATATTGGCCTATGTCACTCATTATGGAGTAGGGCAATTGAGAACTACCGAGTCTCGAGCGATTGAGTTGGATATTTCGAAGTCATTCGACAGAGTTTGGGATGACGGATTGGTCAACAAACTACCGTCCTTCGGATTGCCAGCCTCTCTCTGCAGCTGGCTTGCTAGTTTACTTAAGAACCGATCTCTGCATGTTGCAGTTGATGGACACATCTCAGAAACATTCACCATTAACGCGGGCGTGCCTCAGGGAGGCAATACTTTCACCAACTCTGTTCCTCATCTATATTAATGACCTGCTGACCGAATAATCCTGTTTATAGTTTTGCAGATGACAGTACCCTTCTCCCAATTTAGATCAGAAAAACCTTTACGAGCGACTGAGACTTATCATCGCAGACAGGAGCAGATTACAGCAATTAATCAAGAGCTGAAGAAAGTTCAAACTTGGGGCGATAGAAATTTGGTCCAGTTCAATGCAGCAAATACCCAAGCAGCCACGTTTACCAAGACGGTTAATAAGGCGGCGGGCCCTGACATCATTATGGCAAGATCGACCATTCCTTCATCCTCGTCAATCGGACTACTGGGTGTCTCGGTCAACAGCAATAATGTCTTGGCATAACCACGCTAACATCGCAAAATCAACCTCTCAAAAGCTTGGTGCGCTGTTTCGTAACAAAAAACTGTTTACACCGCAGCAGTTGCTCTTGCTCTACAAAGCGCAAATAAGATCGTGCTTAGAATATTGCTCACACATCTGGGGTTCCGCACCAAAGCGCACCCTAAAGCTGCTGGATTTCATTCAGAGGAGAGCTGTAAGTCTCGTCGGCGACCCGAAATCTGGATACTCTGGAACACCGCAGACATGTGGCCGAGATATCCCTGTTTTACAGATACTTTCACGGCAGATGTTCCCAGGATTTGGCCCGTCTCATCTCGCCCCAGGCAACGCCTGTCAGACAGTCACAACAGACGGCAAGAGCGCACAGTTCGTCGTGCAACTGGAAACACCTAGAACATCGTTTTACAAGGACTGCTCTGTCTGGCGCACTGCATTACTGTGGAACTCACTCCCAGAACATCTGTTTCCCCCTAATTACAACCTACAACTATTCAAGAACCGTGTCAATCAACAACTTCGCGCACACACCGCTCGTCGAGCGCCATAGGATCTCCCTTTAGTGTGTGTGCCACTGCTATAAAAAAATGGAAATATTCATAGAAATTTAAATGTTAATTTTTAATTTTGCCTTGTAGAATGGTGAAAACACTAAGAAAACTAAAGAAACATAAAAATTAAGGAGTGTGCTTGTGGACCACACCAGAAGTGAAACTTCATTCGCACAACACAAAAACAGAGATTAGCCTGCACAGTGTATATTAGATAGCAGACGCATAACTCTCTCTCTCTCTCTCTCCCCCCGTATTTTACACATGTTTCCTGTTAAATAATAAAATATTTTTTGAATTTTGCCTATGACACAAGTGGTAGAACACAATATACATTTTTAATTTATGCAAATTCTGTGAAACGAATGGTAGAACATACCCGTTCAACGATTGATTATTGTCAGAAAGCGATAGGCGAGTTCGACGCGGCCGTCGTTTTGAAAAAACGAAGATAAAAGATACTAGTTGATTTAAAATTGTAGACGAGCTGGAAGTAAAATTCGGCTCGCCGCCGTGTCACCACGTAAATCTTTATTTCTTTACCAACGATATAACTCCCACCCTACTTTCGATCGCCTCGCCTAATTACTCATTTTGTAAAGTTACGAGTTTGCCGTATCACACATTTTGTAACTTGTTAGGAAGCCCTTATCTATAATATAGGGCTTTCTATAGGGCGAGACCAATCGGGAGAAAAACTTCGTAACGGTGCGTCGGATCGCTCTGAAACTTATACCAATCGATTTGTAATCGAAAAAAAAAATTTCGATTTTTTGTCTGTATGTGTGTGTGTGTGTGTGTACACACCTTTCGTAAGTTGTGGGGAAAACCGTGTGAAAAAATCCAGGGCTGTGGGGACCTGTAATATTGTGGGGACCTACACACGTCCCCACAACTAAATTGGTAAATTTCTCTTGAACCATTGCATTAAAATCTAATTTTATTTTATTTTTCTATCTCTCTCTTTCATGACGTAAGGTGACGTTGTTGGCCATTTTGCAATAAATTTGATTAAAAAGTTTAACACGATTTTTCGGAGTCCCCACAAGCATAGCAAATTCACATCAGTACACAAGTATCAATTTAGATAAGTTGTGGGGACATCATTATTAACCGTATAGTGGCGCCATCACACTATTCTGTTGCGTGTACAGAATTAAGTGCCACAAGGGAATATATTAAATTGAAAATGTTTCTGTTATCCTAGTATGGGGCCTCAAATCGTGAAAAATTGCATGCTGCATTTGCCACATGACGTCACAAGCGTGAGATATCGTGTTAGTTTGTTTATGCGGACGCCTTATCTTTTTGAAGTGAAAACTTCTTTAGGCGCGTTTTGCGTTATTTTTTTGCGGGGGTTGAATGAGACCGAGCCGTCACGCATCACGCGTCATGCTCGGATATGTAACGTAACGCTCCTTCTACTGTCATGTTCCCGTACAGGTAGAGGGCTGAAATTTTCAGGGGATGTAGCCGGGGTAAAAAAGAAGATCCTGGACGAAAACGGGACTCCGTACCTCCCCCGTTTGGCCAGGAGAGGGGGAGAAGGAAAAAAATTAAATAATTAATTTCGGGAGAAGGAGAAGAGGTATAAGGTCGAAATTTTTATGGTAGATGCGCCCTATGGGGGGCCACCTTCGGCCATACGGGGGGACCGGGGCTCTAATTTAAGGGGGAATTTTGGGGGGGAAACCGTTTTTCAAGTGAAAAATTCTTTAGGCGCGTTTTGTGTTATTTTTTTGCGGGGGTTGAATGAGGCCGAACCGTCACGCATCACGCGTCATGCTCGGATATGTAACGTAACGCTCCTTCTACTGGCATGTTTCCGTATAGGTATAGGGCTGAAATTTTCAGGGGATATAGCCGGGGTAAAAAGAAGGTTCTGGACGTAAACGGGACCCTATACCTCCCTCCGTTCGGCCAGGAGAAGGGGGAGAAGGAAAAATTTAAATAATTAATTTCGTGAGAACGGGAAGAGGTACGGGGTCGAAATTTTTATGATAGATGCGCCCTATGGGGGCCACCATAGGCCATACGGGGGGGGGACCGGGGCTCTATTTTAAGGGTAAATTTTGGGAGGAAAACGGTCTTTGAAGTGAAAACTTCATTAGGCGCGTTTTGCGTTTTTTTTTGCGGGGTTGAATGAGTCGGAGCCGTCACGCATCACGCGTCATGCTTGGATATGTAACGTAACGCTCCTACTGGCATGTTCCCGTATAAGTAGAGGGCTGAAATTTTCAGGGGATGTAGCCGGGGTAAAAAGATCGTGGACAAAAACGGGAACCCGTACCTCCCCACGTTTGGCCAGGAGAGGGGGGAGAAGGAAAAAACTTAAATAATTAATTTCGGGAGAACGGGAAGAGGTACGGGGTCGAAATTTTTATGGTAGTTGCGCTCTATGAGGGCCACCTTAGGATATACGGGGGGACCTGGGCTCTAATTTAAGGGGGAATTTTGGGGGAAAACCGTTTTTCGCCCGTATCTCTGGCACGAAGGCTCGGATCGAAATTCTGACAAACGATGACCCCGCTTATTGAAGTTTTCACTTCTGTCGTGCGGTCTTAAGCACACACCAATTTTTGTTTATGTTATCGAGGTAATAAGAACTTTATGATGATGAAGAGGGTTTTGACTGGGTTTTAACCTAATTTTGGCGACTAACCAAAACTAACCAAAAACATTAAATTTGATTATAACGTATCGGAACTGGACAAATGAATAAAATAAATTGGAACTAACTGAAAGTATCCGAATATTGAATGAATGACTAACTAAAAGTAACTAAAAGCAGCAAAACGGGCTAAAACGTATCGGAACAAGTTAAAAATGTTGAGGTAAGTTAAAATTAACCCAAATTAACAGAATTTTGGCGACTAACCAAAACTAACCAATTACATTACAATTGCTGATACCGTACCGAAACCGGTTCAAATGACTAAAATAAATAAAAACTAACTGAAATTTACCGAAAGTTGATTGAACAACTAACTAAAACTAACCAAAAAGGGCTAAAATGTATCGGAACAGATCAAAAATATTAAAGTAAGTTGAAACTAACCCAAATTAACCGCATTTTGGTGACTAACGAAAATTAACTAAAAACATTTAATTGGGATATAATTACGTACCGAAACCGGTTCAAATGACTAAAATAAATTGGAACTAACTGAAAGTAACCGAAAGTTGATTGAATGACCAAACAAAAGTAACTAAAAACACCATTAACGGGCTAAAACGTATCAGAACAGATTCAAAATGTAAAAGTAATTTAAAACTAACTCGAATTAATCGAATTTTGGCGCCTTACCAAAACTAACCAAAAGCATTAAATAGTATATTATTCTATATGGAGGAAAAGTGATACTTTTCATGGCGCGCTCGTGATTAATAATAGTAATAGAGAGCAAGCCATGAAAAGTAACTTTTCCTCCACATAAAATATGCTGTTTTTTCTTCAAATGTCGACAAATGAATGCAAAAATATCTCTTTTTAATAGTAATAATAATAATTATTATCAAAGATAAGTTGGTTTGCAAGGCGGCTTAGACCGGTATCGGTGAATAGGCACAGGTCGTTGCTATAGTAATGTAACATAAAGCTGTCAGTGGACACTGTCAACAATAATTATTTTTTTAAAATTGCGTCTCCGATTGCGTTTTAATTCCGTATTGATAAGCAATTATTGAGTAAGTTCGATTAAGTTAATAACCAATTTGTTCCTAAATTAGTGATTTTTAGAAATGCAGTGCACAAATTGAGTGATAAATACAAATTTTAGTTTAATAATTCTTGAGTTGTTGACGCTTGCTTTGTTGTTTGTTTGTATCTATGTTGCTATGGTAACACTTTTACCTCCGCCGGCGGAAAAGTGAAAAGTAAAGCTCCGGCGGAGGAAAAATGAAACTTCACGGCCGCCTACACAGTCGAGTAATGACGGATTTACTGACGTTTGAAGGAAAACTGCTTTTATCGCACCGCAACCGGTTCGCATGACTAAAACCTATTAAAACTAACTGAACTTTACCGAAAGTTGATTGAACGACTAACCAAAACTAACCAAAAGCATTAAAAAGGGTTAGATCATATCGGAACAGATTAAAAATATTAAAGTAAGTTGAAACTTTCTCAAATTAACCGAATTTTGACGGCTAACTAAAATGAACCAAAAGCATTTAAATTGGTTATAATAACGTGTCGGAACCGGTTCAAATAACTAAAATAAATTGGAACTAACTGAAAGTAACGGAAAGTTGACTGAATGACTAACCAAAAATAACTAAAAACACCAAAAGGGGTTAAAGTAATTTAAAACTAACCCAAATTAACCGAATTTTGGCGACTAGTCCAAACCAACCAAAAACATTCAAATTGCTTATAAGGGTCCGGAACCGGTTCAAATGCCTAAAATATATTAAGACTAACTGAACTTTACGGAAAGTTAGTCGAATGACTGACCAAAACTAACCAAAAGCACCAAAAAAGGCTAAAACGTATCGGAACAGATTAAAAATATGAAAGTAAGTTGAAACTAACCCAAATTAATCGAATTTTGACAACTCCCTAAAATTAACCAAACACATTGAAATTGATTTGGAGACAAATTGAATACAAATGGTATTTTGTTTGTACAACCACACTTAACGTTATGAATTGTAAAAAAACGAAACTTGAAGTTATATGCATTTATGTGGCATATTTTGGTAAACTAAACTTACGTAATCTACTTGAATCTAACCCAAACTTATATCAACTATTACTTTCAACACAATTATTGTGAGTTTCTTTAGATATCAAATTTAATAAGCGTTGCATCCTTTTTCGGAAATTTCAATGTCAATTTCCCCCGGTTGCATTTTTGTAAAGGGTTCTAAATTTTTATATCAATCCGGCCACCTAGCTCAGACTCTTCATCAATAGCAGCTGCAATAGCTCAACTGAAGTTCTGAAAACTGCATTATCACTTTTTATAAACTCTCAAGGCATCGCAACACTTGTTAACACCATGACGGGCGATCTCTCAACTTGGTTACAGGTCTGTGTAGCACGTATCCTGTCACGGCAAGCGACCATTGGAATGTTTTTGTGCTACCCTATACAATTAAGCTTTCCGTATATGTCTTCGCCGACCGAGAAGGTTCCCGATATAGTGCGGCCGGGTGAGAATAATACAGAAGCCGACGGACGCTTCCGGTTTAGTCCCGAGGCATTATACTGGATATAAATAGCGCGCAGAACGCGTGTAGTTTTTAGTTAATCAATGAATGCAGAATTGTAATGATCTATTACTTGTAAAGTTATAAGAATAGTTTAGAGTGTTATAATTTCGAGGCATCATAACTTGATACCCATTTAATATCTGACGTATTATTTGTGGTAAGTGACAGGTACCACATTTAAGTACCCTAGACTAACATTTTATTATCAAATTTAGTAGTCAATAATAAAAGGTATAAGGTAATTAATGTTAGTACTACTATTGACGTGCTTTTGATCACAAGTAGAGCAGGGTTTTAAGGAATTTTGGTATTTTAAAAGTTTGGTTGGTCTCACTTTAGTATGCAATAGGTTTCTTTTTCCTAGGCCTGTCCGACGTACGTCGCCATATAGCACTGCAGCCTGTACAGGCTTATTGTGCTGAGCCTATGTCATTTTAAGATAGCCACTCCAGTATTTTTGTGTCCTGTACGAGGCCGTCCAGGTCTTTTACTGGGTGTTTGATTAGTATTTCTGGGTCTATATTTGGTTGTCCAAAGATGCTGAGTTGTCTGCGGTCCAGTGCCTCGCAGTTGATCAGGATGTGTCTGGCTGATTTCGGTTCCTTATTGCATAGTCTGCAGTTAAGGTCTCCGTTATACAGACCCATCCGGTTCAGGTGTACCTTTAGGGGTGCATGACCGGTCAAAAGACAGGTTATGATTCGTGATCATACGTAGCAGTTTTCCGGTCCTTTTTGACATGGTAGGCCAATAAATTCCTTTCCATGGTTTTGCCTGGGGATTTCTGCCCAGTGACGTCGATGTTCTTCTCGAACCCAGTCTTTTGGTTTTCCCAGGGCCGGTTCTGGGCCGATTAGTTTTGTTTCTGATCCTCTCCTGGCGAGTTCATCAGCTTTCTCATTGCCTTCGATCCCTCTGTGTCCTGGCACCCAAATTAGTCTTACCATGTTCTGGTCTACCAGGATTTGTAGTTATTCAAGGCATTTCCACACCAGTCTTGAGGAGACTTCTTGGCTCAGTAGAGCTTTTAGTGCCGCTTGACTGTCCGACAATATTAGGATCCGCCGATTGTTTGTTGCCCTCCTATTATTCTCTATGGCGCACTGAAGTATGGCGTATACCTCTGTTTGGAAAACAGAAGCATACATACCCAGTGCATAGTATTTACTTTGACCTTGACTGGCAGAATAGACTCCTGATCCAGTACCAGTTGCAGTTTTTGTCCCGTCTGTGAACCAGGTTTGGTCCTGCCTTCTGATAGCTGTTAGTCCATTTTCCCATTCAGTTCTACTTGGAACGTTTACCTCGAATGATCTATTGAGACAGTATCGCTTTTGCATGTGGTCCGTTTTCATGTTTAAAACATCTCCCCCCACAAGATCAGCGATTGCCATGTGCCCCGTCCTCCTAGTAACGGTGATTGTTTGCTGCAGTCTATGTGCCCCCAACCTGGCCTCCCCCCTTATCACAAAGTGTAGAGGCGGGAGGTCCAGGAGGGTCTCCATGGCCGCAGTTGGGGTAGGTTGCATTGCCCCCATCATTCCTAGACAGGCAAGTCTTTGTACCTTGCCCAGTTGTGAAATCGCACCTCTCTGTTGTGTCTTGGGCCACCACACCAGAGAGGCGTATGGTAGGATAGGTTTTACCACCATTTTGTATGTCACATACATCATGTCTGGTAGTGAAGGGACTATTCGAATACAAATAATCGAAGTATTCGATTCTGGCTTGCATTCGAATGCATTCGATTCTCAACGAAGAATTCGAATGCCAGAAATATTCGAATGCGCTAACAACGAATTAATCGTCCCTCGAATGCTGGTTGAATCGAAATGAAATATGAATGCGTCAAATGCGATTATAATATAACTTGTTTGATTATGCTGGTCTGCCGTCTGAGCAACAAATAATAGCGGGCTTTGTTTTGTATTATGATGAACAATAATCGAAAACGCTATACTATATAAGTATAGTTTAATTACTGTGGTAGTTTTTTTAATTGTTGAATATTTTTCTTCTGTAGTAAACATATTACTACCTACTTTTAAATGCGGTAGTCGGCAGGTATGACATACATATTTTTGCAATATGCAGAAGATAAGGAGATTTGGGAATTCAAATTTAAATTATTAAAAAGTGATGATTTTAGTAAATCTTTAATAAACTTTTACATAATATTTAAACAAAACAACTTTTAACCAATATTTTATTTTCTATCGTGACTGCTTTCGCTAATCTTTGTAAAAGATTTTGCTCTTATGCTTAAATGTATCAAGAATGAAGACTTCATGATCAAACAACCCAGAATCAGACAATTTGTAAATTTGAATTCGAGAACGAGACTTCGAAGTCACTCGAAATCTCCAGAGGTTGAATCGCTAATTGAAACATTCGGGATATCGCGACTAATCCAAATAATTCGATTCTTTGTATTCGAATAATCATTCGATTCTCAAAAGTATTCGAATGCAAGATATTCGATTCTAAAAATCATCCGATTTTCCCTTCACTAATGTCTGGTCTTAATCCCCATTGTTTCCCGTGTAAGCGTCTGGTAATCATGAGTGATGCCACCGCTTTTTTGGTAATATTTTCTAGATGTCGGTTCCAGGTAAGTCTCGAGTCCAATGTTACCTCGTTCGAGATCTGTATGTTTTGTCCTCTCAGGCTAAGTGGTCCTAGATCCCCCACCTTGTGCCTTCGAGTAAAAGCTACGATGTTAGATTTGTTGGGGCTGATATTTAAACCCTCTTGATCTACCCATCTTGTAGTCCGGTTCAGAGCATTTTGCATCTGCTCTCTAACCGTTGCGTTAAATTTGCCTCGGGTGATGATGACAATGTCATCAGCATATCCGAGTACACAGTGTCGGTGAGCGCCATGAGTAGGCCATCCGCTACCACGTTCCACAGGAGCGGAGATAGTACTCCGCCCTGCGGACACCCTCGATGCACCCGAGCCACCAGCGCGCTCCCAGCGACGGTTGCTTCTACCAACCTTCCCCTCAGCATGGAATTAATCCACCGACAGCAAGTGCCCTCAACTCCTCTTTGCCAGAGGGATCTGGTTATTGAGTTGAAGGAGGTGTTGTCAAACGCCCACTCCACATCCAGGAAGGCGGTCAGCATCACCTCCCTGTTTTCCAGTGTATCCTCCACCCTCTTGACCAGCTGGTGGAGTGCTGTTTCTGTTGACTTACCTGTCTGGTAGGCATACTAGTTGGAGTGCAGTGGGCTGTTTACCAATACACCGTCCCTTATATGCCTATCCACAAGTTTTTCAAGTATCTTAAGTTCAAAGGACATAAGACTTATGGGTCTTAGGGACTTTGCCGTATTCTGTCCTGTTTTCCCAGGTTTCGGTATAAACGTTACCCTAATGTGTCTCCAGGCTTTTGGTATATATCCAAAAGCTAGGCTGCTTCTTAGAATGCTGCAGCATATCCTGCAATAGGTTTGCTATGCTAAGCTTAAATAAATGTAAATAGGGATAAATTAACGAAATTGATACTACAAGGAATTTGTAAATATTTTATTTTTCAAGTATTAATATATGTATTATAGAGTTTCTTTTTACAAAAGGGAAAATTAAGTTTAAGAAGAAAAAAAGGAAATGTGATCCCAAACTCTAGGGGAGCTAGGTACTACGAAAGAACACAACGTAACAGGATGGGTCCGAAATAGGTTAGTATAAGCTGACGATCACGAGTCTGACTACCGATTTTCAGAAGGTAATACATAGACTGGGGGTAGGTATGTTTCAACTTTCAACTGATTTTAATATATTTTTAATCTGTTTCGATATGTTTTATCCCTTTCTGGTTAGTTTTGGTGAGTCGTTCAATCAACTTTCGGTTACTTTCAGTTAGTTAAGTCGGGTGACTTTTAGTTAATCACGACAGACTAGTGGTTTTGCATATCGTTAGATAGGGGATTGAGAGACAACTCGAATGCAAATGTTATTTTGTTTTTACAACGACACTTCTTAACGTTATAAATTGGAATAAAAGAAAACTTGAAGTTATATGCATTTATGTGGCATATTTTGGTAAACTAAACTTGCGTAATCTAATTTAATCTAACCCAAACTTATATCAACTATTATTTTCAACACAATTATGAGTTTTCTCAGATATCAAACTTAATAAGCGTTGCATTCTGCTCCGGCATTTTCAAAGTCAACCCCGGTTGCATCTTTGTAAAGGGCTCTAGATTTTTATATGAATTCTCTAGACCACCTAGCGCAGACTCTTCATCAATAGCAGTTGCATTAGCCCAACTCAAGTTCTGAAAACTGCATTATCACTTTTTATAAACTCTCAAGGCATCGCAACACTTGTTAACACCGTGACGGGCGATCTCTCAATTCCGTTACAGGCCTGTGTAGCGTGTTTGCTGTCACGGCAAGCGACCATTTGAATGTTTGTGCTACCCTATACAACTAAGCTTTCCGTATATGTCATCGCCGACCGAGAAGGTTTCCGATAGGTGCGACCGGGTGAGAATAATACAGAAGCCGGCGGACGCTTCCGGATTAGTCCCGAGACATATTCTACTGGATATAAATAGCGCGCGGAACGCGTGTAGTTTTTAGTTAATCATTGAATGCTGAATTTTAAAGATCCATTAGTTGTAAAGTTCTAAGAATAGTTTAGAGTGTTTAATTGTATACAGTGATAAAGAACAAAGGGAGTATTATTTTAAAATAGTAAAAGTTAAAAGTTGTGCTTTTGTCAGAACCCGCGGGAAAAATGTAACACTTGGTGTCAGAAGTCGGATTGTGAATGGACGGGACTTGTGAACTGTTCTTCGAGGAGAGAAGAGGATACAAACACGTACGTCAACGAGACCGTTTTAATAGGTGGATTTTCTGAATGTTTTATAACATGTATGGTCAATACAAGGCAGCAAACGGCAGAAATGGAGCAAATAAATAAAATGTTGGCCGATTTCATTGAAAATCTAAATGATTAGAGACAAACAGAACAGGACTGGCTGTAGGTCTTTTGGGTGGCCCTTTTTGTGTAATAGGCTATTCCAGTCTGCCGACTTGCGATTTAGGTCTCCAATGACTATCCTGGGTCGACGGTCTAGTTCTGCAGCAAGTCTTCGCGAGACAGTTTCAATATCGTTCTCATATCTACCGCCTATATGCGGATTTGTACCTCAATAGTGACAGGCTCAATCTCAACATTATCTATGGCAACGTAGTGGTGATTGTTCTTCTGTTGCACTAAGAGCGCTACGCGTCCGCAGGTTATTATTTTTTTTTAATTGTTTAAACAAGTAATGATTTTTCCCCTTTAAGTTGTTCAATGCTCGTGGAGCTATGACGAGTTACACCGAGAGTAGTATTAATATCCACTTACCGAATTCGATCAGATCTTCTTCATTAAAGTAAACACACGGCAAGATCGGAAGTGTGCGTGCAATCTGCCCGCTGCTCCGGAGAGCGGTTCTTTTTGCGCCACCGAGTTCGTTACGGACCAAACTGGAGATCCCCGCGTTATTCTTGGAACTTGCTGCAAGACCTCAGTTCCTCCAGATAAACCTGCCGGCAAATATCACAAACGAAGAGAACAACAAGACCGATCTGGAACTGCTGAAATTCTAAACTACCGATGATTGTAAATCCAAATAAAACGCCGCAAATACTTTCTCTTTATTTGAAGACCAATAATAAAAAGGTAAATAGACAATAGCCTAAGAGCAAATGGCGAATGTCCAAAATTCCGATATGTTTCTCTTTTTTCCCCCCGGAATGAAGGAGGGTGGTTAGCACCCCAAAAAAACTAAACTATCAAATAAAACAATAGATTTAGCTATAAGTATAAAGGCGGAAAAAATTATCAGTGGTTGACCAAACTCTATGAATATTAAGTCCAAAGAAATGCAGTAGGCACTACTTAAGCTCTTAAGGTCCCCCGCGAGTAATAGGGATAGTAAAACGGAAACTTTGGTTTGGTCCACCGCGCGGGCTGGTGATCACGTAAACCGCTATGACAAATAGAGCGCAGTAATCTAATTGGAAATATGGAACTGATAAAATGACAAATATTTTAAACACAATGATTTAAATCTAAAGCTAGCCTAGCACTTAACCTTTTGTTTTCCCCAAAGTTCCAAAGTGCTCCAACCCGGTTGGGCGGAAAATACCCTCCGACCTTCAACGCGTCTCGCCGGTATAATGGGCGAACTGGTCACACCATGCAGGTTAGCTCCGCTTGGCCAAAACGACCGCGTCCGGACCAATAAGCAAACCACCAAGGTTCTACCTGGAGAAAAGGCTTCTAAATCCTCGTCAGGTGGAACAGCTATCTCCTACCCCAGAGGGACAGCCCTTTCTTAAAAAAGAATGAGGGCACACCACACGGCACAAGAAAGAACTGCCCAGCGCAAAAAATGGCGGTCTTCACCAGTAAAAAAACCGTTTCATAAATCCTTGCGTACGCAAGATTTTCCCGTATGGTACAATACTATACTTAATCAAAACGAAGCTCCACACCTAAATCGACTAGCGGAACCCGCTAGTCGACAAAATCCGTCGCAGACTAATTCGACGTAAACAAATTTTAAAATCGACTCTCTCATTAAACGGCTTCTCTGGAAAAGGACCGATCCTTTTCTCGCGGAACGAGTCGACCCCTTCGCGTCGTGACCGAAGAGTTCGTGCACCAAAAACTTTTACTGCGACGTTCCTTGTCGCTCCAATCAAAACGGATTTCATAAGACACGCGCAAGAGATATCAATTATTACTTTCAGCACTACGAAAAATAGCAACTGGTACAGGGGCGTACCAAAACTTACTTATAATTAAAGACCAAAAACGGAATGTCACAAGGTGCTTCTGGGGTGGTCGTGTATGTAAATGTCGTAGTTAGGGAAGGAGATCCTGTGGTCCCTGGAGATTTGGTCACCAAAAAAGCCAAGATGTCGAGTGATCTAGAATAGCAATTCCTATATCTTCTGTCTACGCCTCTGGATGCTGTGACTTCTATTTTATGAAGCTGTGTTTGTCTAGCCATTTATTCATTTTCAGTAGATCAGCATTTGACCCTGTTAGGAGTTAGCACATTATATCCATATCTCTGGCAGTGTTGGCCCGTGCTTCTGTGCATGAAATGAAAGTTAGAGCAGGTTTTCTAAATGCAATTTTCTATTTTCTCTAAAGATTTTACTTTATAAAAAAGTTCTCTTGTCCCGCGCGCCCTAAATAAAATCTTTCATTTTATCAAAATATTTTTCTGATTCTTCCTAATTTTAATTTATAAGACTTTAAGAATTCTTGGCCGGTACCATGGGGTGAAAGAACCTATACCAACTTCTATCCCACGAATGTTGAAAGAAAATATTTTTCTCGAGTAAAAGAATATGTATACTCTCCGATATATATTTAAAATTTGTTATTGATTATTTTAGAAGCTGTCTAATTTGGCCTTGCTGTGTGGACTTCTTTACACAGTTAGCATGTCTTAAGGTACGGGGGCCTCATTACACAGTTAATATGCTTTAAGCAATGGGGACCTTGTTACACATTTGACATGCCATTAGTTACGGGGACCAAAATACACATGTAAGTTTGCCCTTAGTTATGGGGACCAAAATACACATGCACGTTTACCATTTGTTGTGAGGGTGTCCCCACAACTTTTTGTTGAGTGTATTCGGTTTCCACGGTGTGTAAATAAATTTTACAGGTATCTACGTAATCAGCGTGAAAAGGACAACAAGATGGCTATCTTCGTTTCAAAACCCCCACAACTCATTAAAAATTCACAGGTCCCCACAGCTTTCGTAAGGTGTGTATAGGTGTGTGTGTGTGTGTGTGTGTGTGTGTATGTGATGAAATCGATTACAGGTCGCAATTTTGAAGATAGCGACTTGAAATTTGGCATAGAGGTAGAGGTCCACGAACCCTCGGAACCTATTGATTTTGGTTACGATCGGTTAATATACAGGGTGTGAAAACAGGACAAGTTACCGTTTTTTAGCGTTTTTTGGCATTTTTGTCCGTGTAAACAAGGACCAACTTTGCCTTTTTTCATGTCAAATGCAAGTATTCGGTAAGACACGTATTTTTGTTCCTTTGCTCTTTTGCTCTAATTGTTATACAGGGTGTGAAAACAGGACAAGTCACCGTTTTTTGGCATTTAAGGTCGCAATTTTGAAGATAGCGACTTGAAATTTGGCATAAAGTTAGAAGTTCACAAACCCTCGAAGCCTATTCATTTTGGTTACGATCTGTTAATATACAGGGTGTGAAAACAGGACAAGTCACCGTTTTTTGCTATTTTTGTCCGTGTAAACAAGAATAATATTCTTTTTTTTATGTCAAATGAAAGTATTCGGTAAAACACGTATTTTTTGTTCCTTTGCTCTTTTGTTCTAATTGATATACAGGGTGTGAAAACAGGACAAGTTACCGTTTTTTGGCATTTAGGGTCGCAATTTTGAAGATAGCGTCTAGAAATTTGGCATAAAGTTAGAAGTCCACAAACCCTCGAAGCCTATTGATTTTGGTTACGATCGTTTAATATACAGGGTGTGAAAACAGGACAAGTTAACGTTTTTTAGCATTTACAGGTCGCAATTTTGAAGATAGCGACTTGAAATTTTGCATAGAGGTAGAGGTCCACAGACCCTCGAAGCCTGTTGATTTTGGTTCCGATCGGTTAACATACAGGGTGTTAAAACAAGTCAAGTTGCCGTTTTTTGGCCATTAGAGGTCGCAATTTTGAAGATAGCGACTTGAAATGTGGCATAGAGGTAGAGGTCCACAAACCGTCGAAGCCCATTGATTTTGGTTACGATCTGCTAATATACAGGGTGTGAAAACAGGACAAGTTACCATTTTTTGGCATTTTTGTTCGTGTAAACAAGGACCAACTTTTCCTTTTTTCGGTGTCAATTTATAAGTAGAGGTGAAAGTATGTTAGCATTTTTTGTTGACAAAATTGTTACCATAGCAACCAATTAATAATATGTAAATCACTAAAAAAAGATATGATATGGTACTTAGGATTGTTTATGAAGCCTAATTTGATACTAAAAAATTGGTTGCTATGGTAACCAAAAAAAGTAAAAAATCGACATAATTCGTCAATCGTACGACTTAGAGATTTGATATTTGGTATTTAGGTAAAGATTAAAAAAAATAACGATTGACGTTGACAAGTCGGTTACCATGGCAACCAATTAGTAATATGTATATCACTAATAAAAAATTTAGTATGGTACTTAGGATTGTTTACGAAGCCTAATTTGATACTAAAAAATTGGTTGCTATGGTAACCAAAAAAAGTAAAAAATAGACATAATTCGTCAATCGTACGACTTAGAGATTTGATATTTGGTATTTAGGTAAAGATTAAAAAAAATAACGATTGACGTTGACAAGT
>JAEQML010064377.1:0-22119 GCA_016904865.1 Pissodes strobi | reverse complement strand
CTTGTTTAAATAATCTAAGAAATAAGAGTTGTTCATTGAATATTTCCTTATGTAATGAAAAGAACAAATTTTTTTCCCAGAAACATGCAAACCATTTGTGTACCAAAATTTTCGTTTATTTTCTTTATATTAACAATAGGAAAAGCCAAATTCAAAGTCTTATGTATAGCTGATTGGAATCGTTCCAATGGGCTGTTGGTGGTCGAAACACTGTTTCAGTCTGTCTGGCTACATAACAATGCAAACTTCCTGGTGGATGGCATCATCTAAAGAGCAGGTGAAAGACAACGCTCCTGAAAAAGTTTCATTTATTTGTTGCAAAAAAAGTTTTCAAGTGTAGTATTGTGTGTAAGGTTTGGTGGTATCCTCCACGGCTCCTGTGCAGTGCGATATTGGAAGGGAAAAGTATCTTTTATCGCCAAAACTCGTATCGTTTGTTGCAACACCGACGATGCTAATAACGATGGGAATCAAGCTGGCAGAGGAGACAACCCAGACAACAAAACAGAAACAGAGGTTGTTACATATCTAAAAAGGTTAGTGGTTGAACTCACCGACAAAAATAGAATCCTCCAAGAAAATGCAAACTACCAAAACCAGGAAAAAGGTAAACAAAAACAAAATCCTTTGCTCCCTTCCACACCTGATCAATCAGCTGATAGTGACGTTATTGTCGTTGAAGTGTTACCAACCAAAGGAATGGGCCCAGAAAAGGAACTATGCAGACAAACCGAACTGTGAAGGCGCTTTTTGACAGTCAGGTCATGGATTCTAAAAATCCATTAAATGGCACTAATGACAGTCCCATTGACAAAACAATTCAAACAAAATCATAAACAATGAGGCTCCTGACAAAAAAAATGATAATCATTACAAATAAAAAGAATAAGAAAAAAGTCAAAAATAACTCAAATGGAACAACAGCTTTACACTCTGAACCAGTGAGGGGATTAAAATCAGTCGCATTGACAAAACAATTCAAACAAAATCATAAACAATGAGGCTCCTGACAAAAATTAATCGATAATCATTACAAATAAAAAGAATAAGAAAAAAGTCAACAATAACTCAAATGGAACAACAGCTTTACACTCTGAACCAGTGAGGGGATTAAAAGAAGCAGAATGCATTCTTAAGGTGGCACAGAAAATTACAACCTTATTTATCTCCGGGTTAAATCCAGATACAGAGGACAAAGCCATTTTGGAATATTTCAAAAGCCGAAACCTTAATGATGTGCATATGTGAAAAAATGAAAACCGCCAAACAGAAGAAATATAGCTCCTTCAAACTGTCAGTTGCATTGGAAAAGAAGAATGTGTATATGGCTGCATCTTTGTGGCCAAAGGATGTGCTTGTAAATCATTTTCAAAACCTACAGTGCCAATATCAAATGGCCAGAAATCATTCAAGGATGCAGGATTAAGTTCTCATTGTATAATTAGGATGTACCTATTTGAAATATATATTATTAAAACATCTAGTCCATGTGTTTCGCACATAAATACCTGACAAAACGAAAGTGGTCATTTTTACTCTGAGACAAACTGATCTACCAAGGGAGACCACAGTAAAATTTTTGGGTGTTCATCTAGACCCTCTTCTTCAATGGCACTTGCACATTGATGCAGTGGCTGCAAAACTGAAGAGTACAATAATATATGCCCTACGTTGCCTTGCTGGTTGCTCCTCTGATATTGCCCTAAGAACTGCATATTTTGAACTGTATCACCCTGTGACAACATATGCCATTTTAGGGTGGGGGCCATGCTCCTCCAAGTAAAGAGGTTGTTTGCACTGCAGAGAAGGGCAGTTAGAGTTCTTGGCAGATTGGGTTACAGGGATGACTGTAGACATGTATTTATAACTATGGGTATACTCACCATACCATCAGTTTATATCCTGGAAAACCTACTGTGGGTACAGAGGAATAAGAGCCAATATCAGGTGCATAGAGGTAACAAATTGGTTCCAATTTTCCAGAGGCTGCCAAGATGTCAGGGGGGCCCTGGGTGTCTGGCTGTTAGACTATACAATAAACTACCAACCAATTATACTGGATTGCCTTTACTACATTTTAAAAATAAACAACAACAAATTCTGATAACAAATGCATTTTATTCCACTGAAGAATATTTTAATTACATATTTTAGGACTGATATATTTTTAGTATTTACCTTAATTTTTATAATTTTCAATATGATTGTGTACAAAATATTTTAATATCTGTCTAGTTTAGTGTCTATTTTGGTTTTAGTGTTTATTTTATGACAATTTTACTTTAACATTAGTCTTTTCTGTTGACTTGTGTGAATACTATTATGTATATTGACACCAATAAATGAATTTGAATTCCCAAAATTTTTACCAGTATAAAGTCTACCCCGTCTTACATTATATGCAGAAGCATTGAATTTTGTCTATAAATATTGGCACTTTTAAATTAAAGCAATTTTATTTTATTTATTTTCAAATACAAATCTAGTATTATAATTTCTTATAATAAAACAAAAAAAAAATGAAATTGCTTTTAAATTAATTTTTATTATTTCAAATAACACAGCATCAAGAATTTAACATTGCAAATAAAGTGCACTTATGCAATTCCTCTACACTAAACAGGAAATAACAAAAATAAAAGTTTGATACATGTGATTATTCATGACGTAATGTAGTATAAACTACTAACTAGTAATCAAAATTTAACTTTTTCAAATTGCGATGCAAAAAGATCAGGATTTCAGCACGCTCAGGGATCAATCTATTTCTTCTAATACAACAAATGTTGCCAGCATCGAAGAAAATTTGCTCACTAAAGACGCTTGCAGAAGGGGCAGATAAAAAAATATCCGGTTGATTTTTAAGTAAAGGCATATCCTTTTTATTGAAATCCCACCATTCAAATGGAGATTCATTTCTGTCAATTACGAAAGTTGATAGGTACAAACTAATTTCCTTCCTTTCCAGTTTTTCTACTTTGTTTCAATACCTATACTTTTTTTTGATGGTTCACTTACAAAACTTTCTCATATGACTCCCAAAAAGAAGAATGCGGTGCTGGCGGATCTCTTTAATGTTTACAAATTTGCCACTATTTAGATGTTTTACTTATCCTAGTATGTATGTATATTAAATACTATATTATTAATATTAAATAATTTTTATATCAATGTTTTAAAATTTCGTGCCAATACCGATATTTTATCGGTATCGGCAACTCAAATATCGGTATCGGCCGATTATCGGTATCGGCAAAAAAAGGCATATCGGCCGATCACTAGTTATAATATATATTATTTTAAATTTAAATTTTGTTATTTTAATCCTTGTAATTGACTGAATCACAGTACTCCATTTTTGTTCTATTTTTATTGCTCATAAATTCCAGAAGAGCTTTTAACATAAAATATAAATAATATTCTATACATTTTTCAAATTATTGTATCTTACATTTAAAAAGTGATTTTTAAAATGTATTGAGTTTTTTTTTATGAGTTAATGCTCTGTTTGCCCTTAAACGGCATCATCCGTAAGACTCCATAGTCTGTTCATGCATGACAAACTACCATGTCTGTACATGTCACATGCAAGAACAATGTATACACACAGTCTTAAATGTAAATTTCTATTGTTTTCAGGTACTCCTGGTCGTGTTTACGACATGATAACACGTCGGGCTTTGAGGCCGCATCACATCAAAATGTTCGTTTTGGATGAAGCTGATGAAATGTTATCACGTGGTTTTAAGGACCAGATCCACGACGTATTTAAAACGTTAAATTCTGAAGTTCAAGTAATTCTATTATCAGCTACCATGCCTCCTGATGTGCTTGATGTAACAAAATCTTTTATGAGAAATCCAATCAGAATTCTCGTCAAAAAAGAGGAACTGACGCTAGAAGGTATTAAACAATTTTTTGTTTATGTTGAAAAAGAGGATTGGAAACTAGAAACCCTATGTGATTTATATGATACGTTATCAATTACCCAAGCCGTTATTTTTTGCAATACTCGACGCAAGGTCGACTGGTTAACAGAGAGCATGCATAAAAGGGATTTCACTGTATCTGCTATGCATGGTGATATGGAACAGAAAGAACGAGACGTTATCATGAGACAGTTTAGGACAGGATCATCAAGAGTTTTGATAACGACTGATTTATTAGCAAGAGGCATAGATGTTCAACAAGTTTCGTTAGTTATTAACTATGATTTACCCTCAAACAGAGAAAACTACATTCATAGGTAAGTGTGTAGCCCATATTATGTGAACATTGCACTTGATTTGATGTTTGTTTCTCTTAACTATTATGTACAGGATGACACGCCCCCTTCCTAATATTTTATCTTCGAAAGTAAAGTTTCATTCCCAAAGTGGTGTGGTTTGGTATAAAGTAGGTTTGCTTTGATGGTTTCTTTTTTCGATTCCACCAATAATTAATTATTATAATTATTAAACCAAAGCCCGAATTTCGATCCGAATCATTGGCTGAAGAAACACAGTGAGCAAACATTTATTGGACTTATAAATATTTATATGAAAAATAAGCTTCGAGAATAAAGACAGACAGAAAAATAGAAATAGAAATATTTATTGGTAACAATACAAGTAATTTGCTTTTACACGTCAGTAATACAAATAATAAAAATCCAAAACAGGATAGCTAAATCAGAAATATATACTATCAAAATTACAGTCCAATTTTTCTAAAATAGCACCTAACTTACTAAATACCAGAAACATGGCTATTTGACATAATTTAATCTAAAATAATATATATAACGGATAAAAATCCGTTCAAAATCACAGAAGTTCCTTTGACTCTGAAGAAATAATCTTATGTAAAATAAAGCAAAATAATTCTGTTAAATACCACCCACAGACTGGTTTTAGCATTTTGGGGTTTTCAGGCATTTGAGAACCAAATTGTTGAATTCTTGAAAAACTGCATTTTTTATTTATAAAGATATTTGTAATTGATAAAACCATCGGAGCAAATGTTTGTACAAAATTTCGAACTTACATTTTTAACCAATCAAAAGCTTTTATTTTCAGTGCTTATATTCTCAGAAATATTCGTCATCAGAAGCATTTAAAGATCCTTTACACAAATAGTGCACTATGTAAAAATTGACCTCTCCTATTGGTCGATCCATCTCGTATTACGAGATGTCTGTGTGATGCAATCGATTTCTATCAAGAGCTCTTGTCATGTAGAGGTTTAGATCGTTGGGTCTCACCTGGAAAACGCGGGTTCGAACCCCGTTGCTTTTTTTATTTTTTTTTTTAGATTATGATTCTAAACAGCTTTTTTTCTTGATTTTGGGTATGTCTTGGGTTAGCACCTGGTTAGTTTCCTTTTCTTGAGCCCCCGTAGCGAGCAAAGGGCCATGCGGATCGACCAATGGGAAAGGCCGATTTTTATATGTGTAAAGGATCTTATAATGCTCATCAGAACTTCCTGTAGGACCATTCTACTGAAAATTTCTCTGTCAGAATATAACATTAGGTTATTATTAGTGTTGTTTTTAGTACACAATTAAATTTTTTAAATATATACTTACCTAACAAATTTTATTGAATGTTTCAAGACAAAATTAGAACCAATTATCAATAACTAATTTCCTATGTTTTTCAAATTCTGATGAAAGTTCTGGTCGCCTTAAGGATAATAAACAGGACTATAGATCATAATTTGGAAATGTTTATGTTTAACAAAATATATAAAATATTTAGAGGCAAATTTGTTTAACTTTAATTTAGACATTCTCTTAAATTTGCTTAAATATCTGTTCTTAAATTCGTCTAAATAGTGTTTCTTCATAAGGAATATCGTCAACCAATTGTGGCAAATAGCTACGCTGGTTATGGTATTTTCCAATATCTATATATTCTTTACAAAATCCACATTTTTTCAGCTCTGACTTCATATTTGTGGCGTGCGATTTATTTTCTTTGCTGGCAATCAAATTTTTTGAACTATCAGTCTAATTGACATCGTGTGATCGCCATTACTATTTCAGCATCTTTTATATAGCCATCCTTGATTTCGTTAATGCAGGGATGTAATATATTCGCCAGTGGCGTGCACACAATGAAAGCACAAATGCATTGCCTACCCTGATGTTTTGACATTTTTTATATTTTCCCATTTAATTTTAATCCCGATAATATAAATTATAATTTTACTAATAAGTATAATCCAAATTTAAAAAGCTTATCCTAAGAGCCAATTAAAATAATAATTATATTATAGAAAAACATCACAGTCTACCACTCATATTACGCTACCTATATTAAACGGAATAATATTCTCCGACGGCAAGCCGCTAAAAAGCATTCCATAACAAACCGAAGGCATGCATTTATACCGTCAATACTGGATTTACTATGGAAGCGAAAAGCAGTGCTTGAAAAAAGACAGCCAAATGAAACGTTACATAAAAAGAAAAGAGACAAAGCATGCGAAGATGGTCTGTGCCGACGCGACGCAACGATAAGTGCTGTTGCCAAAATGTGCTCTCTTTAATTAATATTTTGATGTGATAGACATTCTTTTTTACCAAGAATCATATTGTTATTGGTTTTTTGCGCTTCAGTAATTGGTTTGAAAGCGATTACCGGTTACATCATTACAGGGTTTGGTTAAGAAAGCTTTATTATTTAATAATGTTTAAAATTACAGTACATGGGGCATCCCTACATTTTTTAATATTTCGATATCTGGGTATTAATAACGCCATGCATTTTTTTTGCAAGAAACTGAAACCCGATAATACAACACCGGCATTGGCCAGCCATAAATAAGAATAATCTCAGGTTCCCTTTTCCATGTGCCCTATTCTTGTGTGAGATTGGGATTTGACGCCCTGCGCTTTTAGTTATAGTTTTGAAAGTTTAGTTAGTTTAGTACCTAAACAAGGGGTTGTTGTTTTCGTGGTGGGTTAGTTTTGTTGGTTAGAAAGAAAACCTCGATATTTTAATAAAAAAATCCATGACAATTATTAGTGGCTCTGCAGGTGTTGTCATAAAATTAAAATGTATTGTTGGCTATGCTTACTCTTTGGTAAAGAAGGAAATTGTAGAGTAAACGTGGGTATATTGATTTAAATGTGACAAATGTCTCAGAAAAACAAGACCAGTCCACTAACCATTTACAACGCGTTTTCTTTGCATAGTTTCAGGCGACACTCGAATTGAAAAGGCTTTATGCCTAAATTTTTTGGAGCCTCAAAATGGACGTTTTTGGGCGTGGCACCTGAAAAAAAAATATTTACCTACGGCGGCGCCTGCAGCGGGCTTACTCCTTCTGTATCATTTTATATTATTGCCTACCCTCTCCTAAATGGCACTGCACGCCACTGATATTCGCTAGGAAACCTCGGGATTTTTTTTCTCCGGCCTGGTGCAGGAAATTAGGTAATCGTTGAATGAGAAAGTTGCTTCATCTGTCTAGACGATAGTATGAAATAAATTAGGACTTGCCGCATTCTTTCATGAATGTATCACATTTCTTTTTGATCGTTTTGAACTGGCATAATTTTATATGGTCTATACTTAAGATACCTTAACGTTATTTGAACTGTTCCATAAGTCCGAATTTTATTTCTTCCATATCTGAGATACAGCACACAATTGGGAATTGAGTTTTTCTAGTTTTCTATTATGGCATTTAACGATTGAGTTTTTTTTCCTCCAATACTTCATATTGTCTGAGTCCCTTCACATTATTGTTATATTTTGTTAAATATAATTTCACCATTTTTATCTCTTATTAATAGAATAATTCATTTTGCATAAAAATTAAATATAAATTCAAGGTGACTAAAGAATTATTGTCTTTATTTATTTATTTGCACTTAACAGATTATTACACAATGCACTAATCCTATTACAAAGTACAAAGATATCTAAGACTAAATTAATATATTATTATGTGCCTATCCAACTACAATAGAAAAACTATAGTACCCATGTATGAACATATCTGCCATTATAATATCTCATTTAACACATTTTTCAATTCTGACAAATTTAAATTAAAGATATCTACATTATTTTGTATATTGTTGTATGAATTACACATACTAAAAAGAGGTGAGTTTAAATGTCTATTATTGTGGGCCACATACGGGAGGTAAAAACTTAATGTATTTCTAGTATTGTATGAAGGAACATTCATTGATACACATGACAAAAATATGGGGTCATCAATTAGTCCATTAATTAATTTAAACAGATATTCTATGGCAAATTTGGTTCGTCATTTCTCAAGTAATTGAATATTATAAGTATTATGTAATGTTATTGAAGAAATATCTCTACTATAGTACCCATTATCCTTAAAGAATATGTAATGAGCCATTTTATTTTATTTTGGATACGTTGTAAATTTTGCTTATGACAATCATAATACGGATTCCAAATTAAACATGCATATTCTAACACACTTCTTATATAACTAAAGTATAGCTGTTTAAAACATGTGGGGTCGGTAAATTCTTTAGTATGTCTAACTATAAATCCATACATTTGAGGCGCTTTGTTTGCAATATAATTATTATGAGCTATAAATGTCAATTTGTCATCAAAAATTACTTATAGGTCAGTAACTTCGTTCACTCGTTTGAGCAAGATATTATTGATTTTATAAGGAAATAAAAAGGATTGTTTTTACGAGAATAGCAAGCAGTTAAACATTTACTTATATTAAATTTTGATTTATCTACGATGAAAGTAAAAAAATTTTGCAGGTATTTTGTTTGCAACCTGTATAGTTATGTTTAGTGATGCAAAATTACTGGTAATTTATTTTTTGGTAAGAATATTGGTAATATTACGTAATTTTCGGTAATATATTGCTGTATAACAACGTCGAAAAAGCTATCTTTTAAAATATTCAAAGGAGAACGGACAAATCCATCGAGAAAACGGAGCTCCATTAAATTAACTGATAATTGCCCTAATTATGGCTTTAAAAAGTTTATTAACATACAAAATAATTGAACTTAAAAATTACATCACAGTCATACAAATTTTCAACCTAATCACAAAAAAAAAATCGGTTAAATATATGTACAGGGTTATACAACGAGGGCTAGACAAGGCGGTTTTTCTACTTTTCCTGTACTTTCATAAAAAAAAAACTGAAATAGCCATCTTATGTAATTTTCTCCCGCGAATTCGGATATGTTCAGCAAAAAAACAATTGAACATCAAATAAAAGTGCTAGGGGTCACTTTGATATATATTTTTTTTAAATAGAACACTGTATATTACTACATTTTTGGACTCTAGAAAAATCTAAACACATTTTGTGTATAATATCCTATACCTATTTGTAGTTGTTTACCAAATATTGACAGTTGAAAGTCGGTCATTTTGACACACTAGCAAACAGCCTTAAATAACAAAATATTAAAAAAAAAAACAAATAGTAACTCAACTAACTCTTGTAAAAAAAAAATATAAAAAAGGTAGCACTCTCTTGCGTCACTTCACACTATCACAAAAGAAAACTTAAAAGAATCCTTGTGCATGTTATGTGGATCAGCGCGCTATCACTACACGTTTTTTAGTGTGTGGCAACAAGCAAAAAAACGGGGCGAATTCTACGTAACCAAGTACATAACATTAAACCGAATATTACACGAAAAATTGCCGAAACTTTTAAGGGAATATTATGGTAACAAGGGAATGTTACAAGAGGTATGGTAATATTACATAATATTACCGTAACTTCTGATGGTAATATTCGGACCGTGCATCACTAGTTATGTTTAAAGCCTGCCTGACACGATCACAGTTTTGATATAATTTCTGCTAGCAGAAATATTTTTACAAAAATGTTTCATTGAAGAATTTTTGTGGACAAATTTAATTTCAAAAATGCAAGCCAGAAATTAGAAATTGTTCTGTCTCAAAAATGGGTTGATCGAGGTATAGGTCACAAGTCTTCATATTGGGTAGTAACTGGAACTTTTGAAATGGGAATCACTAGAGCCTTTTTCCAAGTAATAGGAATGTCGCCCTTGTCTAGTGAATAGCGAATGATGTGACAAAGAGCGTCCTTGCAGTGAGATAAGACAAGCCTCAGCATCTTCAGAGTGACTCCATCCAGACCCGATGCATTTGATTTCGGTGGTCACAGGAGTGACATTAAAGTTCAGTCCAGGCCTAAAGCTATTTTCCTGAAAGTGTGCAGGCGTCAATTTCGATATTAGTATTTCTAACCTCATTCACAAGGAAAAAATTAATATTGTTTGAATTTCTGGACCCAATTCACGAGCAGCCTTTCTATGAATATTACAACAAATATCCATTTCTCTCCACATCTTACGAGGAAAAGACTTGTTGCCAATCACATGAGTCTGAATATATGCCCTTTTCTTGCATCAAACAGCATTAGATAGATAATTGTGCAAATCCCTATAATAATCCAGCTGTATCTGGTCCTTGGTTCGTAAGCACTCTTTATAGGCCTCTCTATTAAGTTTGCTTATTTCTTTAATAGTGCGAGTTATATAGGGACGCGCTGGTTTTCCGCGAGCACTGGTAGTCTTTAATGGAGCATGCATATCAAAAAGAAAGTTTACGGCATCGTTGAGGAATTGCACTTTTCTCGCCAGATCAGGAATCACTGTAACAAACTCCCAGTTCACATTGGAGGCATCTTGTTCAAATAAAACAGTATCGAAATGTCGAAAATTCCTGAATGTTACATTGTGTGATTTTATAGATCTTATTGCATAATCCATCTTGCATTTTAAGATTCTTTACAGGCGTAAGCGACTATGTGAAAATCGGCCTCTCCTATTGGTCGATCCGCATGGCCTTCCGCTCGCTTCGCTCGCTACGGGGGCTCAACCAAAGGAAACTAACCAAGTGCTAACCCAAGACATACCCAAAATCAAGAAAAAAAACTGTTTAGAAACATAATCTTAAAAAGATATATAAAAAAAGCAACGGAGTTTGAACCCGGGCCGCCAAAGTGAGACCTAACCATCTAAACCTGTCGACCACGAGAGCTCTTGCGACAAACTGATTGTATCACGAAGACATATTGTGATACGAGATGGATCGACCAATAGGAGAGGCCGATTTTCACATAGTTGCCTACGCCTGTAAAGGATCTTAAAATGCGTCCAACTTACAGTAGGTCAATCTGTGATCAGTCAGATTAAGAAGATTGGCCAGAAATTCGCGTTAATTCATTTAGTGCTTGAGTGAGGCCGTAGCAGTCAAACACTTGGCTAAGTTGCTTTCGAAGCGGGCAGTCATTTCTCAAAAAGTCAACATTAACATCTCCTATAACTATTACCTTGTCGTGCGTCAAGTATGCATGTCTGATGTATTCTTCGATTGCCACGAGTGAAAAGTTTGGTCGCTTGACTCTAATATTTCATTGTGTCCAGCTTATGATAAAAACTGCGAATCTTATAAAAGGTTATAGAGATAATTAGAACAAAAAGTGAATTATCCGAGCAGTTTTCCCAGATAAAAATAGCAATTAAAGGGACAACTGATGTACTTGAATATTCAAAGCTAAAGTGCACACAAAAACGAATTTGAATTAACAATAGACAACTGGAAACCTGCAATAGTTTGTTTATTGGAGACATGCCTAACAGATTAAATGTATGATCATGAAAGTGAGATAGAAGGGTACCGTAAGATAAAAACTACATCATACAGTAGACATACATGAGGAACAATTATTATTTACATAAAGGGAGATTTGCATTTCAAAATATTGATGAGAAAATCAGTTTTAAATGTTATATGGTAACAGGAGTGGAAATTACAATAAAAAAAGGACATTTTTGGTATTTAGCAGCCTTTATCACTCACCCCTGCAAGTCACTCTGATTTCTTAGCACACTTGGAGGACTTATTGGAGGAATTTTCATCTAAGGGGAAAACCTCATATGTATAGGAGACTACAATATAGAAGTCTAAGAATACTTTGTACTCTGAAAGATTAAAAAGAATAATATCTCAAAATGGCCTTTATCAGAATGTTTCGAACTTCACCAGAATTACTAGTCATCATACATCAACAATAATAGATCTACTGATCATTAACGACAAAAACTTGCTACCTATAGTACACCTAACCCCAAAAATTACGGACCACCCTGTTATAACAGTTGAAATGATGCAAGTTGTAGAACAATGTGATATTGTAAAAGTTTCAAGAGACTATAATAATTTCAACGAATTGAACTTTCAGTTAGATCTAATGGAGACCTATTGGGATGGAAACTGCACAGAAGTTGATGCATTAGCTGATCGGTTGGCTGGCATATTGGCTGATACACTGAACAGACATGCTCCAATAACAGAAAAAGTCATAAAAGGCAAGTGGACTGATAAAAAATGGTGGACACCAGACATAGAATTGAATATACAAGAAAGAGATCAACTTTACCGAAGAGCAATAATAACTAAGAGCGAGGATGACTTTCTTTAATCAAAGTCCAACGAAATAGAGTGGCCAATATGATAAGAGAACAAAAAGGGCAATACTATAATACAAAAATAGATTTGAACAATGACGACTCATCTTAAATGGGGAAAACAATAAAAAAGTTGGTAGGAGGAAAAAACAAAAATAAAGTCAAACAGACGTGGATATATTTTAATGGCAAATAGAAAGAGATGAAACTATTGTTACGTTTTTCCCGTGGGTTCTTAACAGAATTACAACTTTGCTATTTTCAACTAATACTCTCTTTATTCACTACCACTGTATACAATTTAACACTCTAAACTACTCTTATAACTTTACAACTAATATCTATTCAACACTCAATGATTTACTGAACTGAACTAACTATCCGACTGACTAACATTCGCCTTAGGTCTGCTTATATATAATCTCCAATCTATCACGAATATTCGGGAAGTATTCCGAGGCCACTCTATATGATCTCGACGAGGCCATCGAGATAATTCCAGCGCATCCTGAATCTTCGCAACCGGCCGGACGATGAGTCATACAGACAGGGAAGCGAGCGGCACGGCGGCGGCTAGTTCTATAGAGTAGCATAAAAACGTTCGGATAGTTGTTAGGCTAGCCGTAACACTATAATAGCAGAAAACTTTAATGAATACTTTATACGAAGCATTGAAGCAATAACCCCCAAGACTAGTGATCAGGACATAACAGAAGTGATAGGAAATATAGATTACTGTAACACAAACCTGTCTGAGTTTAAGTTGCTTTCATTAGCTGAAATGAAAATTACAGTAAAAAATCTCAACTAACCCAAACAGGAGTATTTTGAGAATAACAAACTCCTTGCGGGTTTTCGAAAAAACTACTCGTGTGAGAGTGCAATGCAATGCAGACAGTTCTAATAGATTGGATATTACACCAAAAGAAAATTATAGCGGTGGTCTTTCTGGACTTCCACAGAACATTTGAGACTATTAACCGAACATTACTTATAGAAAAATTGAAGAGATATGGAATACAAGACACGGCGCTTAAATGGTTTAAAGAATACTTATCAGAACGGACTCGAGAATCAAGATATATGAGTGAAACTTCGGTATCAAGAGAAAATATTTTTGGTGTTCCACAAGGGGCAGTACTAGGACCCAAGTTGCTCATTGCGTAAAATGTCATTGTTAAAACTATGAGTAAGTGTAAAGTTCAGCTTTTTGCAGACTATACTCTGTCATACCTGGTTGGAGAGAATGTGTATGTAGTGGTAAAAATTATGAGCGACGAGCTGGTAGTGCTTGATAAGTGGCTTACGCAAAATGGCTTAAGTTTAAACATAGAAAAATCAAAATTTATGATAATAACAAGCAGGTGTTACTGTGAATGGCCAGAATATAGAACAGGTGAATCAAAAATACCTAGGCGTTGTAATTGATGAGCAGCTACCTTTTTCACATCATGCGGAATACATAACAAAGAAAATTGCAAGAAACTTAACCTCTTAGTGAATGGTCCAAACTAACAATCTATAAAGTGATTATTTTGCCACATCTATATTACTGCTCATCTATTTTGTTTCTACTTAACAGATTGAATTGAAACTTTGTATTTCGTGCAAGATTTTGCACGAATTACAAAGTTTCAATTCAATTACTTCCACGTGCACACAGCCTTAAACCTTATTTAAACAACACAGAGACAGATATACTGCAAAGAAAGAAAAACCAAGCTGTGAGGTATATTCTTGGATGCAATCGTTACACTAGTGTAAAACAAACAGTGTTTTTGAACACAATGACTCTCATATATAAAATAAAACACATGATGTGTCCTGATCATTTATTAAGAAATACTCGCTACATAACAGATATACATAGCTATCAGACACGTGCTACATAGGACTTTTATGTATCCACGGTTTCTACGAGTAATACTCAAAATCATCTCTTCCATAAAGGACTTATCCAATACAGCAATCTGCCCCCTTCGTTGAAGGAGTCTAATACACTGGGGATATTTCGAAGGAAATGCATTGAGTGCTGTAAAGATAATCTGACAATGTAAATGTTTATTAATGTGTGATTATGTAAATTGTATGTTTTCTTTTCTTGAATTGTTTTTCCTATGTAGAGTCTCAATATTACGCTCATTGTTACCAAATATACTGCCATAAATTATGAAATGTATGTTATCTGTTAGCATGTGCTATTACTTATTAATAAATAAATAAAAAACATTTGGCAATATTTCAAAAACAGCAACATTTAGAAAAGCCACTGGATTCTACGTAAAAAAGTTCTTTTAGAATCGGTCTTTATCTTTTTGACAAGTTGTCAGACAACTGAGTGCCTGAAAATGCAACATTTTCAGTATCGCCCTGTATCTCAAGACCTAACAAGGCTAGAAAAATGCCTTTTCGCGAAGAGCGCAAGATTCTATCTTTACTAATAAGCGAGAAACCCCCCAATCCAAACTAAAATGGGTCATCCTGGATAGATAGTATTTGTCTGCAATCAATGAGTAATAAAATAATAAAAAGATAAAATTAACTTTAAAATTAATAAATTCATTACTTCTTCGGCTTAGGCCGGAAATAAGATATTGTGTACTTAGAAGGAAAAGTGACACATTCTGGCCTGATGGTAAAATTTCCTGAACGAGGCACAGCCGAGGCCAAGCATGTGCCTTTTCCGAAGTACCCATACAGTTTCTTCTGTGATCAAAAAAGTTATACATTGATGAGACGAAGTCTGGAAATTACTTTTTCGGTCTAGGCTGAAAAAATAATATTCAAAGTCAAGAAGTAGCCTTATTTGCATCTAACAAAAATTTGTTGTGTACAAAGCCTTAAATCGCGGATTGTTTCTGGGATTTCCTAGTAACCCTTAACAATATCAGAATAGCGACTTTTGCGGCCTGTCAATGGGCCTATGCTTACGACCACCTATGAAAATGACACAAAAAAAAAAACACTTTAAATTCAAGAAAACGATTAATATCACACCTGTGCTGAAATCAACTTTTTAACACTAGGGTTAAAAGGTACTTATCGTGTCATCCTAATCTGTTCACTCAAAGCGCATTTAAATCAGAATTATTAAAAACGTAAATAAATTGTATCTTAGAAAATATATATGCTCAATGCTGTATATAGGTTTCATTTAGCTGATGATTTTATTTTTTTTTTCAGAATTGGTAGAGGCGGACGTTTTGGCCGTAAAGGGGTTGCTATCAATTTTGTGACTGAAGATGACAAACGTACCCTACATGACATCGAGCAATTTTATAATACAAAGATTGACGAGATGCCTATGAATGTAGCTGATCTAATTTAAATTGAGCGAATGTGCGGAGGCGTTGCCTGAGGTTTGATTTGGTGTAAGAAAGTTCGCATAGACCTTAAATTATTGTGCGCCATATCGTCTCTTTGGGCTAGCATCGCGTTTTACGCTCAAAAGAAGAACTTTTTAAGTGTATTTTTTATTTTTTCTATAATTTTATGTGTATTCATAGTGACTAATTTTATTTCAAGCTCAGTTATAATGGGGGCTACCAGAAGTTTCCCCCCAGTGGGGTTCTGGAGTTTCCCACCAAAACCTATTTGCCTCAGAAAGGATTTGGTTGGATTCTGGAAAGGTTATTTTATTCATAAAAGATGTAAAAGGAAACGTTTCTATATTCGATGTAAAATATTTTGTATCATATTATTTAAATAAAAGTATCAATCCTAGGCAATATTTTGAATTATATTTTAATATGAGCATCCCAGCTTTATCTTCATATCAATGAAAGAGTTTCTTATACACAAAAATGTTTAAAGCTTTTTTACCATCTATATTTACACAGCCCTGTGTTAAAACCACTTGCCTAGCTTCGACCGCCATTATTATACTTGGCCTCGTCTAACAAATATATCGTGAATCGCAAGTTGCAAAAGTTCGTTTTGAATAATAAGATTTTGTTTCGGTGCCTCAGAGATTATTTATTACCATCAGATTGGATTAACACGTTGGATGAGACACGCTACTGAAAAGAAAATTTTCATTCAAATGATAATTGTAAAATATATCTTTATTTTCTGTTTCGAATGTAATAACTTTTATAACATTCCCTAAGTAAAATCTATAAAGGCAGTAATGTGTAAAAATGTGATTTGATTTTATTTAGGTTCACGTAGGCTAGGCGAGATTGTATAAAAACCTGATAATCTCCGGTTCTGAATAGAGTGCAGATATGATGTTCTCACAAAGTTTACAAAATAATACATACAACTTGTTTTTTTTACAAAGGAAAATATTATAATACATTTGGCTTATGGCATTGGACCAAGAATCGATTCTTGGCATTGACCTACCTATATTCCATAAATTTTAATTAATTATTACAATCAACAAAGTTACATTATACTTACTTATATACAAAAAATAAATTAAGAACAAAAATAATATATTAGGCATATATAGTTACATATGTAGGTGGTACACAAGAATAGTAATAGAATTTACGATTTTTGGATTATTGCACTAAAAACGTAAAATAAATGTATGCACATTTTAATATTATGTATGTAGATAAGCACGCAGCAAGCACACAAATTTTAATTAAGTCTTTGTTCAAGCTCAAAAACACGGTTGATGATCACTCAAGCACACCAACTAAAGGTCTCTGCTAAAGGTCAAAAACACTGTTTATTCATAGTTTTTTTTGCAGAAATACAATAAACTCAAATGTATCCACCCTACACACGACTTAAAATTATTATAATTGTTCAAATGGCACTGAACACAACGATTTTATACGTCTTAAAAGGCACTGTCCGAATAGAAACAATCCGGTCGAGGACGGCGACTGACGTCACAAGCAAACACGTGCGATCGATATTTTGGCGAACGTATGTCTTATGAGATTGTGCAATCCTGTTAAGTATATGATTGTTGGTTAAAATGCATGTTTTTGCTCGCTACGGGGACTCAAGAAAAGGAAACTAACCCAAGACATACCCAAAATCAACAAAAAACTGTTTCATATTAAAAAATTACACCACTTTAAAATATGGTTCTATTTATTTTATTTAAATTTTGGAAACACCAACAAAAACATATAACTTTAAAATCAAGCTAAAATTAATTTCAAAATTTAGTTTAAATCTAGACATTGTTTGAAAACAATAACCCAGGTATCTAAACTTGAAGGAATCTACTCCGCAACGCAAAAGGAGCGTAGAGGCATTGTCTTTAACTTAGATTAGGTAAGAGTCTCCTTTATTCAAACAACGGTAAGAGTAAGGATGCCGCGCATGACATTAAGCCAATGTACTGAAATTGAAGCCTTTTCAGGGCGACGGCCATTATTTATGTGGCAACACATCTATTGTGGCGGTGCTATTTTGTGAGTTTTTGAACAAAGATAGATAAAAACTAAGATTCATAATGGTAAATTGTTCGGCATATGATTGCAAGAGTCGAAGTGAGAAGGAGCCTGGAATTTCATTTCACAGGTAATTATTGTCTGCTGACCTTGTAGTTTATTTGCATATTTCTTGTTTTAATAATAATGCATAATGTACACATTGTGTTACCTCTGAGTATATCATGGTAGGGATGTTTATTTAATTATCGAGAGTAATTTGACACCCGATCTTGGATATTTTCAGTCATCAAATAATTAATAAAGCCATAAAGCTTCTTCAAGGAGAGTCATTCAAGAGAGGCGTAGGTAATATATTTTTTCTTCAAACGTCAGTAAATCCGTCATTACTCGACTGTGTAGGCGGCCGTGAAGTTTCGTTTTTCCTCCGCCGGAGCTTTACTTTTCACATATCCGCCGGCGGAGGTAAAAGTGTTGTCATAGCAACATAGATACAAACCAACAACAAAATAATTGCCAACAACTCGAGATTTATTGATCTAAAATTTGTATTTATCACTCAATTTGTGCACTGCATTTCTAAAAATCACTAATTTAGGAACAAATTGGTTATTATTTAATCGAACTTACCCAATAACGGCTTATCAATACGGAATTAAAACGCAATCGGAAACGCAATTTTAAAAAAATAATTATTGTTGACAGTGTCCACTAACAGCTTTATGTTACATTACTATAGCAACCTAAGACTAATAGCAACAACCTGTGCCTATTCACCGACACCGGTCTAAGCCCCCTTGCGAACCCACATATCTTTAATAATAATTAGTATTATTATTACTATTAAAAAGAGATGTTTTTGCATTAATTTGTCGACATTTGAAGAAAAACAGCATATTTTATTTGGAGGAAAAGTTACTTTTCATGGCTTGCTCTCTATTACCAGCCTCACTCCGTTCGGCTGTTCAACACGAGCGCGCCATGAAAAGTATCACTTTTCCTCCATATAAAATAATATACTATTTCATACTCTACCTATAAAATGGCTATATTATTTTACGACTGAAAATTACTTTAACTTATTAATTATTATTTATTACTTATAATTTAAATTAATTTATTGAAGTTACCCAGTAATTTATGTGGCAGCTAGTAACAGGCTTTTTCCCATGTTATCTGTCCTCTTCTTTCCTTGTCTAAGGTCTTTACTGTATCAATAGCCGTATTTGATTGAGACTGAGATCAGTTCAAAATGAACTGAACTGATATTTCAGTTCAGTGAGCCAAGGTCAAATACATTTAAATTAAATTAAATTTTAAAAAAGCCGATTGGCAATTGACATTTAAATGGCATCTTTTACCTGAACTACTGAACCGATCTAAGTGATCCTGGTACATTTTTGGTTCACTTACAGGTGAGCTGGATCACTTTTTAGGTAGTGGGGGCAAAGTGATATTTTTACAATCGAACACGAATCAGTTCAATAAAGTTCAGTTAGATCGATCTGAATCAATCCAAAGTATTGAATCGAATACGGCTATGGGTAGAGGTCATAGAAAAAGGCATATATCTATAAACTAATATCGCTAATCCAAACCAAAAATTGAAGCCACAACTAAAAGACGAAGCTATTTAAAACTAGCATAAGTCGGTGTTTGTCATTCATTGGTTCATACTGCGCAATCGTTAGAAGCGCTCTGTGACTAGTTGATAATATACGTAACAGCCCCTGATTGGCGGTATTTTATTCCATTTAAATTATTGCCGTTTGCAGAGTTTATTTTTTAAAGCGGATATGCTTATTTGCTGTTTATCGTTTATATTATTTTTCAAAAACGATCTTTCCCGTTATTTTAGGACTAATCGGACTTTTTGGCTAATACTTCACAAAAAAAAACTTAGAAAAGTCAAATGTAAAATCAGCCTTGATATAAGGTTAGTTAATATAATGTAATTTAATTCTTGGTTGTAGATTTTTTATTGTCTTGAGTTAAATTTATGCAACCTGCAATAAAATATATAGCTATACCTACCTACTGTTGTTCTTAAATTTCTCCACTTGCTTGGAATATTTAAAAATAGCGTTTAATCAAATTTATTATTAACAGAGTAATGAACAGGTTAGATCGACAAATAGAGCCCGACTAAACTACTGAAAACGGTTATCGCACATGTTTTAAAACGGTTATCTCATATATTAAGAACTGCAAAATATTAATATCAGATAATTTTTTAAGGATTTGAAAGACATCCTCCTCCTCGTATCCATGCAGTTTGAAAATTTATCTTTACATAGGGATTGATGTAAAGATATACAGGGTATTTCATTAAGGGTGACGAGGTAGCACATCTCAGAAGTAGAGCATCGGGGAAAATTTCTCTGAAGGAAATCGACCAAGGGAAATATTTTTTTACTTCATAACTCCACGGGCGTATTAGCCTTTGTCTTATAAATGTAATACGTATACGGCTATATGGCCGAGTAAAAACGTTTTCTTGAAATTAGGACGTAATTTTTAGAAGCTTGATACTAAAGCACTCATCAATTCATTTGGGTTTACATTGTTTTTATTGATCTTAAATTAATACAAATATGGTTAAGCAATGCAAAGATACTTATACATTGTTATTTTTAGTATTTTATTCAGCCAAAAATTTGCCAATTAAAATTATTTTTATAATATGCATATAAGTAATAAATATGGCCAAATAAGCTAAGTTCGTAGCACACCTGTATGTGCTAGTTTCTGGTGTTTACAGTGTAGGTAATAACAATAATAAGTAACATAACAATAATAAGTAAAAGACAATCAGATGAACCACAGAAAAAAAGAGAATAGAGAAGAAAGAACAACTTAACTAAATTAAAGGTTTTTATTTATTTTATTTTTATCTTTATGTTTGTCTCTATGTTTGTATTAACTTGACAATTATGATTGTATATTACTAGATCATTTAAATATTACAGTGACATATCTAAATTCTTACATCTAAGAGTCTAAAATTATTATTTGAGTTGCACCTAGGTAGATCCACCTGTATGTGCAATATGGTATTAAGTTGTATGCCATTTACGCTCTGTAACATTATTAAAAATATATACCCTAGTACAATGTTCAATACTTATATCATAATAAAATGGGATGTTATACAGTGAAAATAGTAAGCTAAATCTATCAAGGTTGTAAAATATAAATGCTCTACATTTGTTATTAAACTTGCCGAGTCCAGGCAGTGACCTTATTTCTAATGGCAACAAATTATATATTTTCGGCGATAAATATCTTGTGAACAATTCAAAAGTTGACTATGGGGGACCATAAAAAATACTCTTAAATAAGTGAAAAACCTAAAATTAAAAAGATAACTAAATTTAGTTACTGATTCTTAAACAGAACTAATTTTGTATATTTCTGCCTGATTGACTCATCACGTTGAGAATTAATTTTCGCCTCGTGATATAATCGGATGTGTAAAAACTTTTCAATTATTAGTTTAGTTAACTGAGCACAGTGATTATCAAAAACATCTTGCGAAAGAATATGTTCCTGCATTTCCTTGCAGTTAAAAGGGATGTTAATATTAGCTAAAAATGTTAATATTAAAAATTGCAAAATATGGTTTCTTGTAAATAATTTAGTGAAGTTTTGCCTAAAAATTCTTTCAGCAGTCATGCAAATTTTGCAGACTTCTTCGGAAGGAAATAAAAAGCTGCCCCACTATTTTATGATAGAAGGTTTTGATTCTTGAGATGATTTAGCAAGCAACTCTACTAGAGATTTAACTTTCTTCTCTAATCTTCTATTTTTCTGCTGAAGAAATTTAATTGTCTTGCTTTGGCGAAAAATTTTTTTCTTTGCTAAATCAAGAGACCTTTCAGCTCCTCTTGGTGTAGCCAAATGAGGTGTTCCGATATCTGCAACATATCTGGGTTCACTATATCTCATTTTTTTGGGAACACTTGCACCATCAGTTTCTGCCAAACCAACACAAGTAGTTATTTGAGAAGCTGCAGTGAGCAACTCTGCATATTTAACTGGAAAAAACAGAACCTGATTAACGTAAGAATTACAATATTTTGCCTGGTTAAATAATCGCTATATTGTGATAATTAAATGTTTTACCTTCTGATTCTGTTGAAGTAAAATTAGCTATTGGCAAATCGTCACCAGGTAGTTGTATGGATTGAGCTAAAAAAATATAAATACTTAATCCCCATTTAAAAGGGTCTTGCACACTTTAGGTAGTTTCGATTTTTGTTCCAGTTCATTTAAGCTGGATTTATAGATTAACATAAC
>MU193766.1:0-19497 GCA_016904865.1 Pissodes strobi | reverse complement strand
AAGAATGTTATATTAAATGCAATAGGAATACAAGTGTAGCACCGCCAGTTATTTGGAACTCAATCCTGACAGTCAACACTCAAGACTTAAGCCTTAAGACAAGTCTGTTATGGACCTATGAAATTATAGAAGCCTTGGGAAGCCATGTGACCAAAGGACAAAATAATATTGAAACAATATTGAGTTGGCTTTAGCAACAGTTGCTACGGAGGGCGGTTGCCGTACAAATCAATATTTGCTATTAATTTCCAAACTATCGTTCTACATATAAGTATCGGTTTCTGTTCATAACTGCTTACTTTACAACTTACTACTATTAACATACCCAAACTAACTAATCTAACCACGCGAAACCGGCTAGACCTCACCACCTCGTCCCGCTCGACGACCCAGCCACCGCCGATGCATACGCATACACAGTTGTTCACGGTATTTGATGGTACAAAGTACAAAGTTTACAGAATATGCAGGTATCTGCCGCACGCTTGTGATCTCAATGCATAAAGTTTCGGCAGTGAGCGAGGCAACTTATATTTATTCTGTAAACTTTGCCCAAAGGTTACACCGAGGGGTGTAATATCCGGGGACCCAGCTGGCCAATTTACAGGACCCCGGTTTGATATAACATTATTAAATTGTAAATGAATGGTCCTATAAGTTGATTATCTAAAAACAAATTATACTATTTGACTTTGTAAATATTCACTAGCATATCGCGTGGCGATATTTAGAAATCAAAATTTATGAAAATTTAAACAAAAACTACCAAATAGTGTTTTGACTGAATAATGTCACTTTTCAGTAAAATGACTTAAATGCCGCCGAATCACCATAGCAACACTATCACTTATTACGGCAAATGGCCTCCGCCGTCATGGCCAACTCAGTTAAAAATTAACTTTGTCGTTTTTTGACATAAAAATAAAATATTTTTATAAAGTGTTATACATCATAAGAAAGGAAAAAATATGTTCTTTTTAAATGTGCTAAAAAACAAAATGACCGTCATAAGAAAAAACGAAGTTGATGATGGTTTCTCAGAACCGAAACGCCAGAACTAAAAACTGATTACATGGGTGCATCGAGCGTAAAAAGTTGTCCTAACAATGTTTTCACAGATTTTAAATATATGTTTAAATAAAAAAAGTACAGCGCTTTTTCGAAAATACAACTTTTTGATTTTTTCAAAAGATCTCAAAAACAAAAAGAGAGAAAATCGTTATCAAAATGGCGTTGAATTGGGAATTGAATGGCCTACAACTTTCGCCATTTAACCATTTTTCTATCTCATATAGTTTAGAAGATACCCATACATGTATACCCAATTTGGGCCACACTGTATACAAAACTAAAAACTGGCATAGCTCTCGTAATATTCATATTTAGTGGAAATAAAAAAATACTTATCGATTTTTTTCACTGTGTAATAAAAAATAATCAGTTTAATTTCTCAGGAATCTTCCTAATTACTCTTAAATGTTTTAAGGTTTTCATGAGCATTTAGACGTGTGTATAGTCTTAAGAATTTTGTATCTTGGTACATACTACCTACATATTTTGTATTATTGGCTTTTTCCAAATAGACTACTACTACTACCTAATGTAAGTTAATGTAAAGAAAACGTTTATATCATGATGTTTTGTTTTAATAAACCTTTCTTTGCCCCAAAGTTATTTTAGCTATTCAATGCAATAAAAATTCATATTTTAAAAAACTAAAAAAAGGTGTATTTCTTGCCTACAGATTGTGGTATGTAATGTGTGAATGCAAAATACTTTAACATTACAAACCTCTTTTAAAAGTAGTACCTATTCAAGACTAACTTAAAGAGAAAGTAAAATTTAAGGCAAACGCATATAAAAAGGGTTTTATTCGGAGGTGCTTCCATTTTTTAATATTTTTAAATCAAAGGGATGATTTTAAAAAATATGTATATTTGAAAATTTACAAGTTTCAGTGCTGCGCCTGTGTTACACCAGATTTTACAGTATAAATCATTCAAATTTTCTTGGTTATAAAATCATTTTGGGCAAACTAGTTAATATTTTTAACAAAAAAAATGCCACAAATAAAGAATGTAAAAATTAGATAGGTACCAAAATATTTGGTAGTATTTTTTTTGCATACCTATCAATGGTTTATTCCTTAAACATAATTATATACTTACTGTCATATTTTTACATTTTTTAATTGGTTTTTGTGTCGCCCAGAGACGAGGAAAGAAATAGTTTTTATTTTTTTTTGTCTCCACAACAAAGCAAGATTCGGAAAAAATAGCAAAAGTTGTATATTTTATCGGTTGGTCTATTCTATTTCTTTTAAAAACCAATGGCTTGCAATTTTTCTGTTAAATATATCATCTATCAACATGCTTTTAAATTTTTGGTAATATATACAACGGCAAAATCTTTTTCCAACTTCTTAAAATCCGGACCTGTCGCTTATTCGCGGCCATGCGGTGATGAAGCACGTGGAATCGATCGATAACATGCTAATTGAAACTGCGCAGTCTCAGAATTACCTTCTTTTGTTTACATCTGAAGGCCCATGAATCAGTATGATTTGGATCGCTTTGTGCTTATCCATGGAGATTGGTGGTTAGTACTTAATAAAACTTGGTTATTTTCGCCGTTCCAGAATTGCAACTATCTACATAAGCTAATATACTCTGCATTCACATATAAAAAGCGCATACTACGCGTACATGAAGTACAGGATTATCCAATGAGGACTGGACAAGGCGATTTTTTGACTTTCCCTATACTCTTATAAAAAAAACTGAAATAGGCATCCTATGTAATTTTCTCCCGCGAATTCGGATATGTTCAGCAAAAAAAACAATTGAACATCAAATAAAAGTGCTAGGGTTCCCTTTGATATATTTTTTTAAATGGGATGCCATATTTTTAATGGGCTTATCCGATTTCTCATATAAATTTTGATCTAAAATAATGGATTTTTAATTCAAAAACGCCTTTTTTCTTCAGTTTTAAATTTGGAAAATGTTCGTCTACCGTACGATTAATACCTGATAGATTGATACCCGTTTCACCTGTTCAACCTTTAACCTGCTTTAAAGCGGCCGTCAGTCAGACCAAATAATAATCAACTTTCAAATTTCTATACATACATACTATATTTTTCACGAATTAGTCAAAAATAATGGTAGTTTTTTGCAAATCTATTATTGTTTACGTATAAAAACAGTATGACGTATTAGAAAAACTATAAACTAACTTAATAACTTGAATCTCAATGATTATAATTGTTCGATGTGTCCTCCATTATTTTCAAAACGCGACCGATGCCACCTTTTCAGTCTCTCCAAGGAATCTCTTACAATACTTTGGTCCTGGTTAAGTCTATTAATTTCATTTATAATTATTTGCTGAATATCCTCGAGACTTCTGTTCGGTCGTTGATAAACTACATTTTTTAAATGATCCCATAAAAATGTATCCATTGGCGTGATATCGGGGCTATTTGGTGGCCAATGAATTGTTTCGTTACGGCCGATAGAATGATTGTAATGCTCATTTAAGTATGTTACCACTTCTCGAACTGCATGAGGCGGAGCACCATCCTACTGTCAAATGATATTGTTGTAGACTTCCAATGGCAATCTTTCCAAGAAATCCTCGATATCGTTTCGAAGAAACTGGAGGTATCTTTGTCCTCTTAAAGACACACGATAAAATAGTGGTCCAATGATTCGATTTTCTAACATCCCACACCAAACATTAAGTGAGCTCCTACCTTGAAACTTTATCATTTCATATCTATGAGGGTTAACTGTTGCCCAGTATCTTGTATTTTTCCGATTGTATACCCCACATGTTGTAAATGACGCTTCTTCAGTCCATAGAATTTTATTATATAAATTATAGTCTTCGTCTTGCTCTCTTATCAGCATTGAAGCAACAAATCGAAATCGAAGTTCTTTTTGATTTTTTTAAAGTTCTGTGGGTGATATATCACTTTAGCGTCACACGAATTAAAATGTCAAAGATATACTAATCGTTAGTGCACGCAATTATTTGACAATATCTGAAAGAAAAATTGCGGATCATGTATTTGTTATTTAAATATTTGTGTTCAATGTTAGTGGTTGGTGGTATTTATCGTCGCGCCGCGGCAGAATTTGTTGTTTGCGCAGGAATTTACCTTTGCTATCATCGTCTACCAACACCAATGTTGAGCCTACACGCATGCGTACGTGCTAATTCAGATATTTTTCAGTTGTTTTTCTTGATTATGGACATTGCCTTGGGTTAGTTTTGTTTGGTTGCGCCCTCGAATCGAGCGAAGGGCCATGCGTGAAGTGAAATATTAGTCCAATGGTCAAAAATTTTCTGTAGGTAGACGCTTGTTTAAAGATAAACGAAGCGAAGTGAAAACGTAAGCAAGCACGATTTTACGCGTTATTGCCAACATGTCAACAGTAATATACCGATAGCGGAGATGTCTTATCGAAAAGTACGTTGATTTGAATAAAAAAAAAGATTTTAAAAATTTCTATGAGGCAAATTTTCGTTTACAATTTGAAAAGACCCCCAGAGCTTTGGCTCGATGGGTCTTTTCTTCGAGGTAGTGAAGAGAAAAGCGCGCTTATTTCCTTACTTTGGTTAATTTAGTGTTAGTCTGGGTTAGTTTTGCTTAGTTTGAAATAGCGAAGAGACAAGCGGGCACAGCGCGCTTGTTTCAGCGTTTATTTCCTTGCTTTGGTTAATTTAGGGTTAGTCTGGGTTGGTTTTGATTTGTTTGGGTAGTTTGGGTTAATTTGGCTTGGTTTTGGTTAATTTGGCTTGGTTTTGGTTACTTTGGGTTAGTGTTGGTTAATTTGGGTTAGTTTTGTTTAGTCTGGGTTGGTTTTGGTTAGTTTGAGGTAGTGGAGAGAAAAGCGCGCGTAGCGCGCTTGTCTCTTTACTTTGCTTACTTTAGTTACTTTAGGGTTAGTCTGGTTAATTAGGGTTAGTCTGGGTTAGTTTTGGTTTGTTTGGGATGGCTTCGGTTAGTTTGGGTTAGCCTGGGCTTGTTTTGGTTACTTTGGGTTAGTGTTGGTTAGTTTAGGTTAGCTGTGGTTTGGCAAGCTGTTATTCTACTTTTTGAAACATTTGGGATTTTTTCTTTCAATTTTTGGCGTCGAAAGTGCTTTGCGCAATATGTAATGTGTCACAAAACACTTCTAATAATGCGTATTAACATTACACGAAAATAAATTGCAAAATTCGAAAAGGGCTCCAAGTAAAATTTACCCTTTTTTACTTTATCTATAAGGTTAATTTGAGTTAGTTTTGTCTGGTTGAGCCCCCGGAGCGAGCGAAGAACGAAATATTAGAACAACACTAGGGTGCTGCCAAATGCGCAGGTCCGAAGGTCGAAAATTTGGTATAGGTAGATGAGAGTGTTCCGAAAGTTTCATATTTTTTAGGTTAGAAATGATACTATTTTTTAATAAAAAAAGATTCTCCGTCCGTACTTTTTTATAAAGAATCACTCTCTCTAGAAAATTTTGTTATTTTTACCAAAAACTCCTTAATTTGTGTGACGCCAAAGTGTTATGGACCCGTTCTGTGAATTGTTCCATAGCATACTCCTGTCCTTACCATCAATACCTCTAAGGTATTGTTACCATACCTTACTTCTCGTACCGCTTGCGGAATAGAACTCTTGGGATTTATAGTAAAATATTGAACAATCGCTCGATTCCTTCTATTTTGTCTTTTCATCTTTCTTGGCTTATCTTTCAATGTCTTGCTTTCTTCACCTATGGTCTTAATTCTGAGAATTGTATCTACTGAAATGTGTCTTTGGAACTCTCAAAAAATGTTCTTTGTGTTTGTCGAGTATTCTCTCCACTTTTGTAATATAATTTTATTACACTTAGTCGTTCTTCTAAAGAATATTTCATTATTTGTAACTAATTCGTGAAAACTATAGTATAGAAATTTAAAAGTTGATTATTTGGTCTGACTGACGGCCGCTTTCAGGTGAAACGGGTATCCATCTCTCAGGTATTAATCGTACGGTAGACGGACATTTTCCGAATTTAAAACTGAAGAAAAAAGGCGTTTTTGAATTTAAAATCCATCATTTTAGATCAAAATTTAGATGAGAAATCGGATAAGCACATTAATAATATGGCATGCCATTTAAAAAAAATTTAAAGTGACTCCTAGCACTTTTATTTGATGTTCAATTGTTTTTTGCTGAACATATCCGAATTCGCGGGAGAAAATTACATAAGATGGCTATTTCAGATTTTTTTTTATAAAAGTACAGGGAAAGTAAAAAAATCGCCTTGTCAAGTCCTCGTTGGATAACCCTGTACAGTATCAAACATACCTACATAATATTTATTTTACACTTCGGCTGCTCTTTGGGGAGAGATAATTATTGAATCACTGAGATTTTAGTTTCCAGCGGCCGCAGAGTTACCAGGAAAATTATGATAATACAAAATATTTTATAATGAATAAGGATTTTTCAAATCATATATCTCGAAAACGGTGCATGCATCGTAGCGAAAAAATGTATAGAGTTAATCTTGTTAAAAACTGTATAACCTTTTGTTTTTGTATACCTACGCATTTCCTCGCTACGATGCAAACTTTTCGAGTTAAAACGAAATATCAAAGAAAGATACCTTTCTACCTCCTCCGCCCTGAAGCGGGCGAGCTAGTGGCGGGGACTTTTAATATTTATATCTCCAAAGGAACCCCAATATATTCCTGAAGTGAAAAAACTCCCCACCCTTTCATGCACTGTACACCTTCTTTTTGGCCATTCATTGACTAGCCTATGATTTTTATGATGTCAACTAGAATTAATACTACTTACACTTTTTCTAAACAAAAACTTTCATTAAGTTAAAGAAATCTTTTAAGGGTTCTTTTAAGCGGCATAATAAAAAAAAACGAACGTCTTTTGCCTCCTCCATTGGCTACGCCGCGCCAGTTTCTATAGTAGAAAAAATAATGTAGTTACCAAAGTAACATAACTATATTCCGGTAGATTCCTGCTGCAATGCCTTGAAGACCTCGATCGCAGCCTAAGGAAATTAAACTCTAGACTCTTCGTAATCAGAGGTCAACCAGCAAACACCTTGCCAAAACTTTTTAGAGAATGGGGAACAACAGCACTCACTTTTGAAGAAGACCCTGAACCTTTTGGTAGAGTTAGGGACCACAATGTTGCGGCTCTTTGTAAAGAACTGGGAATAACTGTTGTGCAGAAGGTTTCGCACACCTTGTATCCGTTGCAAAATATTATTGACAGGTAAGCAAGTAATCTAATTTATGTAGTAATTTTGCGCCACAAGCTCTTTGTTTGATTTGTTTCTCTATACAGTATACAGGGTTGCGATAAATTAAGGAATACGCTCGTACATATCGACTTTATTTTATTTTTGCGAATATTTTAAAAGTATTTGGAAGTGATTCACAAAAGCTGTTGAGCCTGAGTAACGAGTTTTCAATATTGCGTCATTATTCGTGATGTTAAATCAAATTAACAACTTGTCTGGGTCGCAGTACCAGTGTCTTGACACCCTAATTTCGACGTAAAATAATTTCATTTACACTTAGGCAACCACCCATATTTCGCTACCTAGTTGAAAACCACTTTTTGCCTCTTACCAGTACGTATTTCTTCACTCAGTTATATGTATTATATTTTATTATATTTAAAATGTATGTAGGCCACCTTAGATTTGTTGTTAAATTACTAAGCCAACAATTTTTATCTATTAATTAATTAAACCAACAATTGTAATCTACTGATTATTAAAAATTAATTGTACGCCGTATCAGTTTCGTTTTAAATAAATAAATCAACAATTGTAATCTACTAATTAGTTAATGGGATACTCTTTTAATTATCGAATACTACAGCAATAAATGTTTCCCAATATACATGCACTCTTCGCCTCATTATTTAAATTAAGTTACTATCTAAATTTAGCACTGAATTGTTTTACTGAAACACTCATGAATTTCTTGCCAACCGGCAACCCTAAAGATTTTCCAATATACAAGCAATCTACACATGTTGATTTAAATCTAGAATTTACTGTCTAACTCGAGTGCTGAAATGTTTTACTGAATTATTCATGAATTTCTTGCAAACGGACAACGATAAATGTTTTCAAATATACAAGCAATCTTCACTTTATGCCTTAAGACTAAATTTACTGTCTAACTCGAGTACTGAAATGTAAAACACTCCTGAAATCCTTGCTAACAGGCAACGCTAAATGTTTCACATATACAAGCAATTTACACATTATGACTTGAAACTAAACTTACTGGCTAACTCCTAATGTTCACCCGGAACCTTCTACTGAAATCTTCATTGCTTCTGTTCGACCACATTTCCAACAACGATTCTTTACACTACTTTTTTAACCGACGACATGAATTTACTTATTTACTTAGTTATTTCCACGAGTCCTTAAATTGAAAGGCACTACTTTCGGTTTGGTCACAACTAAGACCATATTATCGACTGCAAAATTAGGATTTTAAACTTTTAAACTTTTTAAATAAAATTCAGCATAGGGACCCGCTACAACTGATATTTCTTATAAAATTTTGAATTTGCCGATAAGGACCCACTGTAACTGGATATGAGAATAAGACTGATTTTTCTTCGATAAGGCCATGCTTTTTACCGCGTCATGCTTTTTTAACGCGTTTTGTCCCCCAGAAAAATCCAGAATCTCCGTACACCTGCATCGAGAAACATGTGATGTTACGCAACTTTGCCCTGATTTCGGCGAAAACATGGTTCGCGTATTTTTTGGTATTTTTCCATACCTAGCTTTGGCTCTTAGTGTACACGCGTGTTCAAATTTCAAGAAATCCTTATAAGGTAATACTGTCTTTCTTTAATTTTAATTCGCTGGACTGGAAATTAGAACCGCCCTGACCAATGAGGTTCTTTTTAGAGCAAAGGTTGTGGAACCTGCGTAAGAATCTGCATAAAATGCTTAACTAAATGGGGAATAGTCCGCGCTTATCCCTGGAGTAGTCGCGGTAGGTCTGACAGGCTCCGCGCCCCGAACTTCTTCGGATATTCTCGCATTTGTTCCCCCACCACTTAGCGCCTCTATGCAGCTTATCCATTTGTTAGGTAGTTGGATGTGACAAGTGATTGTGGACGGTCGTGCAACTCGTTACCTATCAAACGTCATCTCCAGTCTCCTAGACTCCACGCGACTACTTGTGTTTTACTTTTTTCACGTGATTACTGATAAGTAGGCCTATTTTCTGCTGTTATATATCATCATAATTATTCATTTCTAGTTGAAAATGGACTATGAAAAGGAGCAGCATAGATTGATGCGTCTCTGAGAAGAAGTTGACTCTGATGAGGCGCCAATTGTTGAAGATTCAGATCAAGATAAGGATGTTGTGGAATATAGATCTGAAGGCAGTGATACTGTTCAAGAAGATGACTCCTCCGACGATGACAGAAGTCCCGTTAGAACACCAGCAAAAATTGCTAGAGCTGCGTTTTAGTTGGGCAAAAATAATACCACAAAATGGAACAAGCATGCTCCAAATCAGGTAGTGAGAACTCGATCCTGGAATATAATAAGCCAACTTCCTGGTACAAGAGGTATTGCTAAACAAGCAAAAATTCCTTTCGAGTGCTGGAATCTCTTCATCAATGATAAAATACTCGATATCATTGTAGAGCATACAAAATTCTACATAGCAACAAAAACTCAGAATTACAAAAGAGATAGGGACTGCAGGGAAACAGATAAAATTTAAATAAAAGCCCTTATTGGTTTACTATACTTGTCAGGGTTACTGAAAAGCTCCAAGTTGAGCGTTGACGAGATATGGGACAGAAAAGGAACCGGAGTAGAAATGTTCTAGCTCACAATGAGCAAGCAACGATTTCTATTTCTTTTGAGGCATTTACGTTTTGACGATCGTGCTACCAGAGAAGAGAGAAAGAAAACAGATAAACTAGCGCCAATTCGAGTCTTTGATATATTTGTATCTAGTTGTCGAAAACATTATTCTATTTCACAGAACGCGACAATAGATGAAGTGCTTCTTGGTTTTCGTGGTAGATGCGGTTTTAGACAATATATACCTTCTAAGCCAAACAAGTATGGGCTGAAACTTTTCTCGTTGGTCGATTCAAAAATGTTTTATACTTTGAATCTTGAATTATATGTTGGACAACAACCTGCTGGTCCTTTCCAAACAAACAATGACGCTATAAATATTGTGGTGCGTCTGGTAGCCCCCATTTCCGGAACATCAAGAAACCTCACCACTGATAATTGCTTTACCTCTGTGCCATTAGTCGAACATTTGCTGAGATACCATAAGCTAACTCTTGTCGAAACGATTCGGAAAAATAAAAGGGAAATACCTAAGGAGTTTGTAGAGGTCAAACATCGTCCAATAACATCAAGCATGTTTGGATTTGGTGAACATATCAGTGGCGGCTATTCAGCGGAAGTAGGGGAAGTGCCACTTCCTCAAGATAATGTAATTTAAAGAAATGCAATTAATTCATTCATCAGTAAAATAATATAGCTTAAGATTCATGTTCTTAGTTTAGGAATAATCTGTTTCCCGTTATCCCTCTAATAACTAATAATTCAATTATTTTCAAATATTAAAATCAAAGCTTCATAAAACAAGAACAAGAATCTCGCCACCTGCACATGGCCCGTTAACTCCACTATTGAAGAATAGAACAGAGGTCAACCCATATGAAAATGTCTATTTCTTTTCGCGTACGCGCCGATAGCAGTGACAATTTCATTATCATTTGTGTAGAACTTTACGGAAGAGGTATCGCTCGAGAGCCGTCGAGTCATCAAATATAAGCGCAACTAGTTGGTTGCCATGACAACGATGACGTCGTAATGGTCGTACATTTGTTTGGTTTGCAAGGATTGGAAGAGCTGGCGGTAGCACTTCCATTCTCAGATCAACGCGAAAGCACGTTGTTTCGTTTATTGCGAGTTTATTAGGGGACATTTCGCCGTGGATTCTTGGAATTATTTTTTATTTTCATTCAACGGTTGATCCATTATAGTATTATACAAGAGATATTTTCTATATATTCTAGTTTTAGTGTGTTATTCGTAGACATTTGTATTAGCAACAAAATGATTTGTTGCTAATACAATATGAATATATTTTATTTTTTGACGATTTACCTAAAAAATACTGGTAATAATTATTAACAAATTGTGGCAGTTTGGGCGTGGACCCCAAAAAATCTTCGCTCTTCCCTCTATCGAATATCGATTCGGCAGCTCTTCCCCACTTTTCAAAGCCGCGAGCCGCCACTGGAACATATCACGATAATGTCCTATGTTCCAAAAAAAGGAAAGAACGTTCTCATGATTTCCAGTTTGCACAATAGCGACGCTATTGATCCCGCTTCTGGTGATAAAAACAAACCTGATATGGTAATTTTCTATAATGGAACGAAAGGAGGCGTCGACTCTGTGGACCAGCTTTGTTCACTGTATGATGTTGCACGAATTACCAGACGCTGGCCCATGGTTATTTTTTTATCCCTTTTGAACATCCAGGGACAAACAGTCAGGTTGTTCATGTCTCTAATCACCCTGATCCAAAATCCGATTTGAAACGGAGAATATGTCTAAAACAAATAGCACTGACGTTGATCGATGAACATTTGCAGAGACGCTCTTATCAGAAAAATGTACCGGAAACTGTCCGTCCGTCAAAGGCGACAAGATGTAGCAGGAACTTCTGAGGCTACATCCAACGTAAAAGAGATAGAAGACACTCGAAAATATTGTTCGGGGTGTAAAAATTAAAATAAGTCTAGGTTCTATTGCCAGAAATGTAAATCTTTCGTTCGTTTGAAGCACGCGAAAATGTTGTGCTTTCCGTGCGCAAATGCCATCCTGGAAACAAATTTCCATGTTAAAGAGGTTTGATTTAATTTTCTGTTTCTTCGGGTTTTCTTATTTTTTCTTATTTTAGATAGGTACAAATAAGAAATTCTTATTTTATTTCGAGTATTTTCACTGAATAAAGCTTTGTTTGCTTGTCTCTGTGTTTTCCTTGATTATTTACTATGAAAACAAAAATAACAAACTAAAGAAATGAATATTATGCATACGGAGTCTAACAGACTCTGCGCGACCAGTGCTGTCAGAGCATCAGGCGCGACTAGCGCAGGGTTAAAACCGAGTCTAGTAAACTTTGAATTTCCTGCCGATTATTGGGATTATAGTCCAAGGGTAAGTGACTCTTCTAATATTGGCATATGCGTGCATGATGACTGGTGTGCTCATTTACTTCAACTCCCCAATTCAGATGTTGAAAATCTTGAGACGCGGTTCGGGCCTTACTCAACAATTCCATTTTCAATTTATGATTTAATAAAATAAAATTATTATTTTATTTGATCGTTCTCTAGCTCTTGGCGCTTTAATTCGAAATTAATTTACTCTATTTTGTTTTGAAACAATTAAAATAAAAGCAATTTTCGAAACCAATTTATCTAATTCCGGGCTGGCCCTCGGTTCATCACACCATGTCATTTAACTGCGCTTGTAGTTTGTATGGCCCTGGATTCCATTATAGAGCGCCCCCAGTCATGATCTTAAGCAGTAATATTACCTAGTAAGAACCAATAAAAGTACCTAATGTCATGACTGTGGGCGTGCCAGTTAATAGCGATACTTAAAAAAAAATACTTATTACTTAAACCCAGGTACTGATTTAAATCAGCCGGAATCATTTAAAATCTGCCACGAATTCCCGTATCCGATTTTTAAAGTAAATTTTCTACGTCAGGGTGTGAACGTACTCTTCGCACTCCCCTCACGAGAATGTTCGTAACGCTCGAAATTTGTGGCCCCCTCAGCCTAGAAGTTTCACTTCATTAACACTTTTACTTGACTCTGACAAAACCTCAGAAAAGAGTGACAGAATGTCCCTGCGCTGCTGGCTTGGAGATCATCGAATACTTAGCCTGGCGACCAATCGAGATATCCTACTAGTTCTTTTTTTTACTGGGCCGTTCGGCCGTTTAAATGTAATATGATGTCAGAGTGTGTAGCGTTATAAATGCTACCAAACCCAGAAATACAGTTTCTCCCCTTTCGCTTGATAGATAGCACATAGGTACCTATTCTGAACTTAGAATTTGTTGTAGATTCGATCTTGGTCGATTTTCTAAACAAACAGAGACTGCACATGGGCAGTATAAATTACCATAGGGCATAAGGGCTAGTTATAAAGTGAATTTGAAAATAAAACAAAAACCTTTAGCATTATATGAATATTTTAATATGTTGAAAATAACTTAAAGCTCGTAACTAAACAAATATAAACATTTGAAGTAGGTATTTAATTCTGACGGTGCTAGAATATAGACAATTTCTGTCGATGCTAGGTATCGCCTTCACACAATATCAGAACAACAATACTTATAAAGACTAAAGAGCTGCATACACAATTATAATCCTAACAAGATATACGGGTATAAATGCAACCTTGCAGCTAAACATAGTTAAACGATTGTTAAAGGTCCTACGGAACCACTCAGTGTGAGCTTGATTAACTGAGAAAATGCTGAGATGAGATTAGTAATATACAAGTAATAATAAAGCATAAATATTACCTTAACAGCCACAATAGGCTACTATGTACAATATATTCACCAATTGTCGAGCAACGTTCAATCGTTAAGCAGTTTATTTTTCAACATAGTGAAAGTCACTTAAAAACACTTACTAAGTCTCTCTTTAGTTTCTATATATGTACAATGTACTTTAACTTCTTGCAAATAAGAATGACTTAAGCTTGAGTGAATTGAGAATATACAGTAATATGCACGAATAACCTCTGTTGGTAGCGCAATGGCGTCGAAGGTTTATTTATTTTGCAGAGTAATTTGCACTGGAAAATATTACACTGTATAAATGTGCAAGATAATACTTCAATATAAGAAGAGAGCATGACAAGGATGCTTTTGTAGAATTGCGGTTTTAATACACGCAATAAAATGGATTATAAAACACGCTATGCTGGAGACGCATAGACTACACTCCGAGAATGGAAATATCACTTATGGGAAACTTTACATTATAATAAAGCAGGCAGAGAGAATTGCTGTTAGACGACGAGAATGTCGATTTACCTTCGCGAGTCTGAGTTCGCCACTTTTAATGGGTCGAACGAGGGAGAAAATGAGAGAATATTGGCCGAGTGACAAAAACGCCGTTCACTTTTCTGCTTTTGAGAGAGAGTGATTGTGAACAAGTAAGTTTTCTTACATGGCCGAGTGCCACAGGGAACGCTTACTATCGCGCCTTACTTATGAGAGAGGGAACAAGTCTGGTTAACAAGTACGTGAGGACGCGTTGAGTATCCCTTGGCACGTGAACTCATACCCACTACTGAAATATCCCTTCCGTAAAGGGCAAATAACGTAAATATAGAGAGGTTATACAAAAACTTAACATCACCGCTGTCTAAATAAATTATGAATTTTAACAGAAACCTGGTCGAAATCTGCTGACTAGTATTTATAAAATTTGATTATTATAGATCGTAATTTTAGGGACTGCGGTTTGCAGGTTGCCTGTAACCGTTAAAGTAAAACGTGTTCTTTCTAACGCCAGAATATAGGCAACCAATTCCAAATAATTGGCAGGCGTCACGCGACCTAAGGTGGCCTTAGATTTTCATGTCGATGATGTCGATATAGGATATGTTTACACATCAGTGTCTCGAGTACTAGCAGACTCGCTCAATTTTTTTACGAATTTCACCATTATTACTTATATTCCACGGTTGCTTCTTTAATATTTGGGATGTATGTGACGCACTAAAATTGATTATCCCTAATTTGTTTTGAAACTTTTATCAAATTCCTAATTTGTTATTCATTCAACATTTTGATTTAAAAGAAAAATTAAACTAGTCCTTGATACAAATCTTTTCTCTCATCAAAATGACTATTGAATTTTCCAATATTTTTTTGCAACTGCCTTAGGTTCCGGTATTCTAGACAATCAATTTCAAAATTGCGAGTACTAGTCGATCAATGTAATAAGAATCATAGAGACAGAACATTTTTCATTTCTGCTAAATTATGTATTGCTACTTGTCAAGAGCGAGAAATTCACAATATATAGCATTAATGTTAGTCCATTGCAAAGGGTTCGGTATTTTTCCAAAACTTGCTCTCCGCTGAGAAAATTTTGTTCCATTTTTATATTCTAATAAAACTAATTACACCTTTCCGGAGTTATTCCAATTCATGCTATGAAATGATTCGGCTAATATAACAGTCGACGATTCTACCTTGACCTCTGAAGTTTGGATGCGCAGTGGCGAAAAGCTTTTCACATCAACGGGCGCCTCTTGGTTCCACAGTAATATCAACGGCGCCCTCTTTTCAATTTGGTGCACTTCAGAGGCCAAACTACACTCGGCGAGTTTGACATTAAACTATGCAGTTCTATAACCCATCGTAACCCAACTATTTCCGTTTGTCGGGAAGTCGAAATTTAAGAGGATGATTTGTACATTTTTAGGAACGAAGGCAAGGCTCCTCTGACGTACCACCAATTTCTAGCAGTAATAGCTGGTATGGGTGCCCCATCACAACCTGAGCAATCTGTGACAGCTAATTCAGTAGAAGGAGCCCGCACGCCTTTGTCAGAAAATCATGATGAAAAATTTGGTGTTCCAACATTGGAAGAATTGGGTTTCGATACAGAGAGACTTAATCCTCCAGTTTGGCAGGTACAGAAATTGTCGGTGATTTTTTTTCAATAGTTTTCAGCAATTCAACAGTAGATCATAAGTACGTTCGAGCCAAATACATCAACAAAATTTCGGGACATTTACTTCGCCTGTGATGAGGGGAGCATGGACGTAAGAGAGGTAGAATCCTCTCCGGCGTAGATCTACTACTATTTTATGTGTAAACTAAATTATAGAAAATACATTTTCTACAAACCCTTACCTCTATTTTCTATTATTCAGCTGTGAGGCGAGAAGCCTTCAAACCGCACGACAAAAGTAGTGCCTTAAGCTATGTCAATAATAATTAAATATTGATTGAAAACGAATTTAAGGAAACTATTCGATGGTTCCGTACGACTTTAGCTTTGAAAAGGGAAACGAAACGCCTGCAAAAATGTGGGCATTTAAATGCTGTCCCATGAAAACTTCCATGCATGTATGCTAACAAACCCAGAAATATAGTTTCTCCCGTTTCTCTGGTGGATTTATGTAGTTGATATTCTCTTTACATTAGAACTTAACATACCTATTCTGAATTTAGAATTTATATCTTAAAACTTAAAACATTAACTATTACATACTTTGGAACATGGGATCGTACCCAACCGGTATCGCCGGGTACAGTTCCGAAGTGTTCTTGGTCGTCTCTTTTTTCGAACGTTTTCTTGATGGATGTCTAGGATATCTTTTGACAATTGACGTGGTCTTCCTTTCCAAGTGATGAACGTGTATGTAGAGAGAACATAAAGTTTCTAAGTCGAGATATTATCGTTGTAGTGGTGACCACAAGGTCTAGTATTATCCTTAATTTATCTTGTGATAAATTGGCAAGTACTCTGCCAATAATAGTTTCGCGTATTAGCGGCAATATCGTCTCGTAAAAGTATTTTATGTAAAGTGAGGTTACACTTTTCAAAAGGTATGTTATATCTTTGTGTTTCAATAGTTAAAATTATTTATAATTTAACTAGGGTCCTTCCTGCGCCCAGTCTTTCCATAGTCTAGAGAGTTTCTCCAGGTTCATTCCTGCCAGTTTGAGACCCTTTTGTCGAAGTGATGTTGACCCATATGGCGTGACGTGCAGCTTCGCAGGAAACAGTAAACCTCTAATTGGGACAAGCGAAGTAGCCGTATGAGTTAGGGAATAGTCACCGACCACTGCCAGTAAATTTCATTTCCTTATGACTATATGAAAATGACATACAATTAGGCCCTATAATTACCTAGAATAATAATAATATAATAATAAAAACGTTTATTAATCCATATATCAGTTGCTTGAATTACAGCGCTGAAAAAGAAAGTTATATGGACTAATTGAAGGCATAGTTGCAGCATCACAACCAAGGGTTGGGCGCTGTTGCAACCAAAACAAAAAAATATATATCAAAGTAGCTCATGTTATTAATAATGATTTACAAACCAAAATTCCGGTAGTTAAATATAAGAAAAAAAAGGAAGGAGAGATGAAAGAATGAGAGATAAAGAGAGAGATATATATGTGGCTGACGCACAAATGAAATTCATAAGAATAACTTTAAAATATACACACACAAAATCAGTACACAGGCAGTAACACGCTTACGGATTAAACAATCTTTTCCATATAGATTTTTGAAGAGTGTTCACTGACAAGGATAAATTAGTCATTTTATATTTGTTCAAACAAGCAGCAACATTATTCGAAAACGAGCGTTTGAATATTTCTTTGTGATGAATCGGGATATCAATAAGGTACCTATGTCAGAGTTTTTCCACAATACCGAAACAGAATTTTTGCACCTGACGCGCGTTTCACTAACCATGTTAACATTATCGAGAGATGATTAAAACAGTTTTAATCATCTCCTGATGATGCTAACATGGTTAGCGAAACGCGCGTCGAAAATTCGAAAATTTCGTACGTCACAATGTTGAAATGATGGCGTTTACAGAAAGACAAAAAATTGTACAAAACTCAACTCACCTTGTAAAGCAGCATTCAAACACCAACACTTAAGAAAAGATAAGGCACAACTAAAGACTAAAACTGTTAAAATGACCCGGTTAGATCCCATCAATAGGTAAAATTAATTCCAACCGATGATGTCCAAAATGACTGCTTGACTCACAAGATCGACGTAAAGAGTGACGCCAAGCGATCGAAAACCGAAAAGCAACAAGCCACACGAGAATTCCCACCTCGGAAAAACTCGCTCCACGAATGAATACACGGCATGACAAATCACATGTTCCTCTCAATAATTCATCCAAGGGAATTAGACGATGGAAACATGGGATTTCGATGTATAGGTATCTACCAAAAAAAATTACTCAAAAAGTGCGTTGTCATTAAGCCACTCCAATTAATAGAATTTCCCAATTATTCAGAGGCAATTAAATAAATGCGCGTGATGCTCAACCCATCAACCAATCCAAAACAGTATGCTACGAAAGCCGGAAACAAGGCCTTTTACCACCGACTTTATTTTCATGCACAATTGGGTCGAAATCGAATTGTTTAGCAACGCGAATTTCATTTTTCTCGATCTAGAGACCGTCGAAGCGAAGTCAGCCGGGATATCTACGAAGGTTTTCCCGTTATTAACCACGAATGCGCTCGGAGCCATATGAAGGGTGACGAATTCTAGGGTTATTTACGCATCGGTATACGCTAGTCAAAACGGCCTGTGACAAAACATATGAAGATCTACAGGGGAAATCGAAGTGAGCTCAATTCGATAATTTGCTGATCGACAAAAACCTAAAGTGGTAGTTATGTAACTGCCATAAGACTTACAGCCAATTACAGTTAAGGCATAACATTTAAGTAAGTATACGTAAATAAGATAATTACAATAATTTTAGCAAGCCATTTGCTAACTATCATATACGGTAGTGAAGAAAATCGATATTAGTTAATCAAATAACAATTAAAATGGTAAATATATCATTTATCATATAATAAAGGTTTAAAAAGGCATTTAACGGTAGTTTTGAAAAGGATAAGGTAAGGTATGGTAAGTAACAGTGGCAAGATTCTATACAGATTTGATGTTCAAACATAAATATCCGATACTAAAACAGAGTTCTACCACAATACCGAAACAGAATTTTTGACGCGCGTTTCGCTAACCATGTTAGCATCATCAGGAGTATATAATACTGCTTAGTTTCTTATTTTTAAGTATTCCAAACAAAAATCTGAATTTTTAAATTTCTGACCAATTAACGTATGATCACAGAACGCCTTAAATAAAACACCTTAAATAAAAATTGATCTCCTGAATAAAAGCAATTATAAATTAATCCCATGGCAGTGGATAAATAAACTATTACGCTCTTTCTGTCCTCCTAATGGGCGCAAGCCTTCACCCTAGCTTAGAAGGAACTGGGAGTAAATAATCTCAAATCGAAAGGAAAAGAAAATTTAATTTGGAGAATTTAAAATTAGATATTGAATGAGTTTACGCATGACAATGCGTAGGCTAAAACGAGTTGCCACCGAGCGTATAAATTAGCCCCTAGCTCAAATGTCAGAGAGTAAGGGTGGGTTGATTTATAAGGCGTCACGGGCTTGTAGACAACACAAGCGAGAAATACCCCAAAGTTGAAATATGGAACTCGTTTTAGCTTAAGCTTCGCGACAAAATAAATGAATGCCAGAAATTGTTACTTATTTCTATCAAGAAAACCGATCAATAAGACAACAAAAATAAGTTAGAAAATTAGATCAGA
>JAEQML010064374.1:0-22122 GCA_016904865.1 Pissodes strobi | reverse complement strand
AATTTACTCAAACAAAGACGAAAGAAAACTAGTTTTAGTTAGATTTATTTTATCCAACTTTGGCAACATTTCCAATACATCCTCTTGACTTAGAGGAATACTTGTACGTTTTAAAAAACGGTGACTAGATAAATATAAATAATTTCTTGGCGACTCATTGACTCATTCATTCAATCGTGGTTTTTATTTAATAGAGAGTTTTCAAGCCATCTAAAAATAACAGCATTTTTGGGCAGTGTTATGGTTAACGTTATTACCGATAACAATTACGACGCCTTTCATAAAAGAGATTTCAAACCCCTTAACACGAACGTCAAAAATCTACGACAATGACAAATGTCACAAATGACATTTATGTATTTGTATAGTATGAGCATTTAAAGATCCTTTACGCAAATAGTGCACTATGTAAAAATCGACCTCTCCGATTGGTCGATTACGATACGTCTGCGTGATGCAATCGATTTCTGTCAAGAGCTCTCGTGGTGTAGAGGTTTAGATAGCTGGGTCTCACCTGGACGGCCCTGGTTCAAACCCCGTTGCTTTTTTTAATTATTTTTTAAAGATTATGTTTCTAAACAGTTTTTTTCTTGATTTTGGGTATGTCTTGGGTTAGCATCTGGATAGTTTCCTTTTCTTGAGCCCCCGTAGCGAGCGGAGGGCCATGCGGATCGACCAATACTAAAGGCCGATTTTTATATAGTGCACTATTTGTGTAAAGGATCTTATAATGCATAGTATGAATATAATAACACCATCCAGACAAACCAACCTTAGATTTCCGTGCTATCCAGTTTCGTTGGCCAAAATGGAATAAGCTTTAGAAAATATAATTCGAAGACATGATCCTAATGGAGCCACCCACAGTTTAATCAGAGGTATTATCCCCTTGTCTCTGGTATTATCCTAAATTATATTCTTCGAAACAATCCTCTGCAGCAGGAGGATGATATGAGGCAGGTTCAGGCAGAATTCGATTTGAATAACTTTGAAGACAAGGAGGCAACACTTTATTTTAGGTTTAAAAAAGAACATATTTATCGATTAACAGGACCAGTGAGAATTCCACAGCAAATTAGAAGTATTATTGTTATAGTATTACTTATTCCAAGAAATAATAATGTCCTACCCTACAACGTATAAAAATGCAAAACCTATGTAAAGTAACTCTAAGTAAAGTAATTTATAAATGTTCCAAGTTAACTAGTAAAAATATAATTTCTATACGTTTTCAAATTTGTCATCGAATAATCAATCAAATTTCGCCAAACTCAAAAGAATGTTGTAACATCTAAATGCATTGTCGACATTGCAGCCCATGAAATAACCACAACCGTTGACAACATGACAACGATTACGATAACACCTTCTAGTGATGGGAGTATTCGAATACAAGAATCGCAAAGTCCTCGATTCTGCGCGGAATCGCAAGTTCTCGATTCTGACGGCTGTTCTCGAGTGCCTCTCGGTGACGCGGCGTTAAATACTAAATACTGGTTGCCAATGGACGCGAATTAAAATACGAGAACTGAAAAATTGAATCATTTAAATGTCCGTGTCGGCGTGTCTGCACTCTACAGGGCTGTTGGCAATTATTGAAATGACCCGAGCAGTGTAATGAACCATTTGAATGCGGTAAAGCATGTAGGCAAGGTACTTTATAAACTTTTAATCGAAAATAAAATACAACAACATAAATAATTCTAGATAAAGATCTCCAAACTAGGCACTATTATCCAGGAAGAGACGCGCTCCGAGGAGTAGGGCGTACCCAGTGTAGCCGATTGTCACATAATTATCAGATTTTATCATAATTTTGCCAGCATTCTGATAATTTCCAATGGCGAATCAAAAGGGATATATTTTGCAGGTTTTAATATAATTTTCATCAAAATCTGATAATTTTGGCTTAGCCATCACATAATTTTATTTCATGCCATCGGCAACACTGGGCGTGCCGCAAATGCGCCGGTCTGCGACTTTTCGTACAAGTTCTCGATTCTTGGTTCTCGCATAAGTTTTCGATTCTCATTAGTTCTCGAGAACCATGTTCTCGATTCTCTAAAACGTTCGATTCTCCCATCACTAACACCTTCCTTATTTCTTCGTAATTAACGGAAACGGAAACCATCGTTAATAAAGTCAAAGTGATGACATTTTAGTACGGCGCATGCTCACAATACCGATAACCATAACGACATGCTGAAACAAAAAAAATATTTCTAATGTCGACCTTAATACTGCTTGACAGTAAAAAACCTTTGACAAAAAGAATAAAACCATTGACAAGGGAAGGGAGTGGACGGGTAAAACCGGCAGCTATTCTCTTACGGGTTGGCTCCACGATTTGACAAGAGTCAAGCGTCGTCAAAGGCTTCACGCATTCTCGAGCAGTGGCGTTTCATTAGTATTTTATTATAATTCCAGCAAGCATATGCCTTATTAGGTTCATTCTCGTCACTAAATTATATCTGTTATTTTATACTCCATAATACTTCTATTACAGGCTTAAATCACAAAATGCAATGATTGAAATAAAACAAATATATTTCCTTAAAAAATCAAAACAATGTACGCCACTGCGCGACAGGCCATTTTCAAGGGTAATTATGTGATTCTTATTAGCAATCATGACTGAACATGTTAACAAAGCTAATATAAAATTACAAAGAAAGGCAGCCTGAAGTATAGTCGTAATCATATTTTGAAATAATCTATATCTGAGCTCACACAAAGAAAATACATAATAAATATTAGCGTCAGCAAGAACTAGGTGTAGAATATATTTACCTGTGAAAAGTAATTCCAGGCTCCTTTCGGTCATTGCGACTTTTACATCCATAAGAACAACAAAACACTACATTGTTATGGACAAATTGAAGTATTTTGAGAGTTTTTCACAATAAAAATCACCAAAATACAAGGAGGTGCCGCTTTGAATGTCTGGCTCCTATTAATGGCGTCCGTTCGATTTTTGATCACACGTACTGCGCGCAGCCGTAAAGCGAGATTATCTGTCCACTCCCTTCCCTTGTCAAAGAATAAAACAAACTGCGATAACTCTCTAATGTTACAAATAAATTATTGTTGCTACGGTCACTAGTTGTTAGTTGTTAGCAGAGGAAATTGTGTTGCTAGTTTATTAAAATGGCAATGGCGTCCACCTACAGCAAATTTTCGACCTTCGAACCTGGGGTTTTGGAGATCTGTTTTGAACTTTTCTGTTCGGTTCCACAACGCGAACCGCCGTTGGCCGAATCGGCAGAATTACCCATGTGCTCGCGGTATACTGAATTGCTTCCAACGGTCTGGTAGGTTAGTGGGTAGATAGATAGTGTCAAGCTATGTTTTTAATTCTTTTTAAGGTTATGTTTTTAAAACGCCTCTTTTTTATTGATTTTGGGTATGCCTTGGGTTAGTTTTGTTTGGTCGCGCCTCAAAGCGAGCGAAGGGTCATGCGAAATAACTTAATTATTGCCGACATTCGACAAAGGTCGCCGAAGGTCACCAGAAGTCCAGCACAAGCAGCCGCCTGAAGACGCTAGTGGCATTTGGTAGAACCCGGTGTTGTTCTAATATTTCACTTGACGCGTGGCCCTCCGCTCACTCCGGGGGCGCAACCAAACAATACTAACCCAAAGCAATGCCCAAAATCAAGAGGAAACAACATTGCTCCCATTACCAGCATTATGTTAAGAGCTGCTCAACTGCTTACATCATTAATTTCACAGCACTTTGTATAACCATTGTCTTTATATAAAGACAATGGTATAACCTTTGTTTATATAGGGAAAGACAATGGTATAACCGAAATAGTAATTTTGTAGATGGTCACGGGATGGTCTAGAGCCAGACACGACGTGGTCATTACGTAATGGAGCTGGCAATTGCCTAGAAGCAAAGCCTTAAACAAGCATATAAGCAAGAAAAAAGAACTAAAAAATATATGAATTAGCAAGGACGTGCGCATGCGTGAAGATTCAAAATTGCGATAGGTAGACGTGAATGTAATGTTGATGTTCGGTTCCAAATTTTAAATTTGTTTTGTTTTTGTTATTTGTTATTTTGTTGTTTTCCCGATGTATTTTGAATTTTCCTTTTCTTACAGCAGAAGGGTTGTATATTGGCAATCTGTGTGATTGCTGTTGATTTTTAATCTTTTTGTATTCACTAAGATTACTTTAAGCGTATTAAGTGGTGTTTATGGGAGGACAGAATATGAATTTTACCAGGAAGGGTGTTATACGACCTCGTCTGCAAAAAATTGGTATACTTACGGTCTTAATTTTTTTTTTGTGTGGTAAATTTGTGCATTAAATATCACAGGTTACACCGAACCAGCAAAGTTTACAGAATAAATATTCTCTAAACTTTGGTACCAGTATAAGCTGTGTAAATATCATAAGATAGAAGTAAAATAAGCATTGCATACACTCTTCTTCCCCATTAAGTTATCCATCTCCTGGTAACTTTACCGAGAAGGTCTGCTATAGATACAATTGTTCGAACAATGGTATCTGTGGTAAGTAAATATGTCCCGGTAAAGTTGTCAAAAAATGGATATATCGGTCCTTATACAGGAAATAACGAAATAAAAAATAAAATATTTAGTTATCTAGGTAAGAAATGACTTGTAGAAGTAAATAATTAATGCTAACCCCAACGTATGCTAAAGCCCATTTTACAGTCTATAATACTACCCACAAGACTCTTGCAGAGATATGCAGATGTATCATTAAACAAAAAAAATATGTTTTTCTTCAAACGTCAGTAAATCCGTCATTACTCGACTGTGCAGGCGGCAGTAAAGTTTCGTTTTTCCTCCGCCGGAGCTTTACTTTTCACTTTTCCGCCGGCGGAGGTAAAAGTGTTATCATAGCAACATAGATGCAATACAAGCAAACATCAAAATAAGCGTCAACAACTCAAGAGTTGTTAAACTAAAATTTGTATTTATCACTCAATGTGTGACTGCATTTCTAAAAATCACTAATTTAGGAACAAATTGGTTATTATTTAATCGAAATATTTACTCAATAACTGCTTATCAATACGGAATTAAAACGCAATCGAAAACGTAATTTTAAAAATATAATTATTGTTGACAGTGTCCACTGACAGCTTTATGTTACATTACTATAGCAACAACCTGAGCTATTCACCGACACCGCACCGGTCTAAGCCGCCTTGCGAACCCACTTATCTTTAATAATAATTATTATTACTATTAAAAAGAGACTTTTTGCATTAATTTGTCGACATTTGAAGAAAAAACAGCATATTTTATTTGGAGGAAAAGTTACTTTTCATGGCTTGCTCTCTATTACCAGCCTCACTCCGTTCGGCTGTTAAACACGAGCGCGCCATGAAAAGTATTACTTTTCCTCCATATAAAATAATATACTATTTGCTTCTCTACTATCAGTATTGTTGGGTTTTTGTAACATGAAGAACATGCAAGCAAAAACTAAACATAAGTGATAACAAACAATCATCAATTGTCACAGTGCCTAGTTACTTATTGGGTCTTGCTCAGGTTGAAGTTAACAGATTTTCTCACACATTAGATCTTGCACTTGCAGAACTGATAAGTTGCAAGTCGATTAGCTAGGTGTCAGGTATCTTGCGTCTTGCATGAATTGTTATACATACTTTATTTCTGTAACACTATATCCAGTGGCGAAGTGTACGAGTAGACAACTAACCCAAAAATTATCTAACGTTATCTGCCATTAATTAATTTCATGAAATTGTACTAACTGTTTAATTAAAATTAAAAAAAATCGTAATATATTATCTATTACTGTAATGTAATTTATGTAATCCTAACTCCAAACGAAATAACAACCGCCCAAATTAATTAATGCCCGGACGGTAGAAAGAATTTCGAGATTTTTCTTCCGAGCTAATCCAAAAACGCATCAAGCTAGCGACAGGCTGAAGTCTCGGCGTTCAGCGTAAGTACGTTCGCGATTTTCATGGGCTCGAAAAACATTCAAATCGTTTATTGGTTTTATCACACAGAATTGCATTTACACAAGTCAATATGGTAGTATTAAAACATAATTCAACCTTAATAAAATTGTTTACAGCTAACCCTAATATTAAAATATACTACATTTGCTAGACCTTCCAAAGGCATCAGAACTATTTATAATAAAATGACAGAAAGCAAACGAATACAATCATAAAAAAGCATCAGAATCACAATTCAAAAACTCATTGACACTAAAAAATGCCCAACTGATGAGGAAGTTTTTTATCCTTTTCTTAAAATTTCTTCGAGATTGGTTTTTTATGAGAACAGGCACTTATAGAATTTAATGCAGACAGCTCGGGCCATCTCAGCATCTCTGTAATCTCCAGTAAGCAGGCACTAGATTGTCCTTTCCACGTGTATCGTAACTGTGAATGTCCCCATGCTTAGGGTGCTGATGCAGGCGATCCCGCACAAAGAGCAAACATTCCAAAATAAACAGGGAAGGCAGTGTGAAGACACCCAGACACACAAAAGCCCGCCGGCATTCATCCCGATAAGACAGCCCACTAATTATTCTTATAGCCATCCGCTGTAACCGGAACACATCCGCAGCTCCAGCACTGTGACCCCAAACCAATACTGCATAACTGATATATGAGTGACACAGAGCAAAGTAGGCCTGTCTCAACGTTGGTTTTGAGACACTATCAGAGATTCTGCGTAATTGGTATATATTTGGGCCAAGTCTGCTCACAACCGAATCCGTGTAAGAGCTCCAGCGGAGTCTGGGATCCATGCGCACCCTCAGGAACTTCACACTCTTAGACACCTCCTCAGGAGGAAGCTGGCTAGTCGAGAAAACAATACTCAGAGTTTTCCCAGCATTCAGGAAGAGTTTTTTTGAGGATAATTTTGGGTCTTCACTGTAGGGACCACTGTCGACCGTTTTTTATGGATTTACAAATTTTAACCCTTCCTTAACTGCCTTGTTGAAACTCATAAAAATAAAGATAAATATAAAAATGTCGATTTTCATTCTTATAACACAAGAGTTGCAGAGCAATTACGGCCCCCTTATCTAAAACTGCAAAAGTCAAAAAATAATTCACTGCTCTTTAATCTTTACAATAAATTACAATGATCTACTCGCCAGCTGACTCTGAAAAAAATTAAAGTTCTGATCAGAGATACTCTCTTAAAACACAACTTTTACTCTGTTGATGAGTTTATAACCACGCCTCTGAATATATGACATATGCGCTCAGATCCTGATCAAGACTTGCTCTAGTAAAATTTATTGTAGTGTAGATGCATTTTATTTTATTATTATTGTATCCTTAACCAGCCTATGCCCATGTTACAGTTGGTTCTGTATATCAGTGGCGATGTTGACAAAAAAATGATTAAACTGATCAGGTGTAACGCTCACATCCTCCGCATCCCCCCCAGTCACGCCCCTATGTTCATTTATAAAGCTCCACATGCATTTAACATGATTGGATGCATTCTTAATTAAGTTATCATTAGCTTCTCTTTTTGCACTCGTAATAGCAGATTTATAAAGTTTTTTGTATTCTTTTATGTTATGTCTCAGTATATCAGATGGTGTCCAGTTATACATTTCTTTAAGAAGATGCACGATCTCCCTCATCGAACGTAAGTCATCATTGAACCAATTAACACGATTTTGATCTTTAAGTTTTTTATATTTTTTCAAGGCAAAAGCATTTAAATATCTGCATTATAGTACAATGGAATAAAGTGAATTTAGTGTCAGCTATTAGTTCACGGCTATTCAAGAAGTCCCAGCTTGCCCCTTCAATCCCCCTAAAAAACAATTTGTCTATGGCAGTTGAATTTTTATTATGCTGATGCGGGATATTTACGTGAACGTTTGATATGGTCGGCTGCATTATTTCAGTTTTGATTCGTTTTATCTGCAGAGCTGCTGTAAGCTATGTTTATATGTATATGTTTTTATCTTAGATTTATGTATTTTACGTTTATATGTTATTATGTATTTTTTGCCCATTTACCCTCTCTATATTTATTAGCATAGAATGTTCCCATTTTATTTTATATTTTAATTAGTATATATCATAGTTTTATTTCATAAGGAGAAATCAACTTTTTTTAACATTAACAACGATTTTTATTATCTTTGTCTACCCGAATAAAAATTCATGCTTCGCTGCTATCATCCCAAGAGATGAAATATGAAAAAAAATATACCCTACTGGAATTTAAGGCAATCATGCTAGATCTTCCTGGAATTGAAAGAATCCCACAACTGCATGGGCTTCTATCTGAAATCACAAATTTTAATAGGATTCTGTTGAACTTCTTCACATATAGATAGAACTTTTATAAGGTATTAATTTTACAGCCTAAATATTACTAAATAAAAGTTGTTAACGTCAGAATTAGTTTAAAAAAAAATTGTTGTGTGTAGTAAATTAGTAGTTACTACTTAAATCATTCACAGAGCAATAATAGTAAAATATTTGATACAAAATGGGTGAAACAAAAATATGAATAATATCATAAGAATGGGAGGCAATGGGTTAGACTCAAAATAGCAAAACAAAAAAGCTGCTTGAAGATTGATATTTGCCGATATACTATCCTCAAGTCCTTGCCCAGAGTTAATCGTAACAATTGAGAAATTCTTAAATGATCAGTTGGTTTTTGTATCTACAGAATCTAGACAGTCCTTTGAATGAACCCATAGATATTAATTGAATGTGCTTTTTGTTCATTCATATTTTATGAGAATAAATAGCACAGTGTATTTTAATTTTCCATATCAACAAATGACTAAATAATTCACTAACTGTCCTCTGTTAAGCTAAATTTAGTTTTGTTTTTTGGTAAGTGTGTAGCAGCTGGCAAAGTTATTTCAGCATTTTTTTCTTCCAGTCTCAATCTAAAAAAATATTGTTACATAGAAAATAAAAGGGGTCTTGTACATTTTAGATTCAGAAAATTCCTCTGAAGAATTACCTCCCAAGCATATAAGACTGAAAACAAGCATTAAGCCCATCCAAAAGGCCTATTCAAATCAAGGTTAGTAAAAATTTTGTTGCAGTAATTACCTGAAAACCAAGTGGTGCTTTATTTATTAAAAGAAGATGGTAATGTCCTTGAGTCCTGTGAAGGACAGGAATATTTCGAAGTATTTTCATATTAAGACAATCTGGATTAAAAATATATATATATATTTTTTAAAACGTCCATTTCAGCTTCTACTAGTGGTTTTGGCTCAAGTGAAAATTATAGTATAGATACATCTATAAGTTCAAGTCAAGAGTCTCCAACCAAAACTGGATCTGGTCTGTCTTCAAAAAGGCTTTTAGAAGCAAGTGGTCCAATTATACATGAGAAGAGAATTAAGATTGATGAAAATGCACCAACTGAAACTCATAAAAATAAAATTAATGAAGCTGGTGCCGCTACCTTAGAAGATACATTAGATAATTTAGATCTATCTGTAATTTTAAAACAAAGTGTCTCGGAAAAATCTGATGATCAATTAGATAAAACGGAATTTGATGCATTTGCCAATTTTTTAAACAGAGGATTAAACAGCACTGATGAAAAAGCTAACCATAAAGTTGCCGTCGCAAGCGGTATTGAGCCAAAAGAAAATAATTCAACACCCGATTCTGGTGACGATGATATATTTTCTCAATCATTTAATACGCAGATGATCAACCAAATAGATATAGCTATCATTCATGAAGAAAGCAAATCTATAATTGAAAGTGAAGATGAAAGTGATAATGGCAAGGAAGAAAACGAAGACGCGAATAAAGTAAAGGGAAAAGATGATAATTGTTTTAAGCTTCCCATGCTCAAGTCTTTCTCTGACAAAATAGCAACTATTAAAGCCAGGAAAGATAATAGTCATGACAGATCTCTTTTATTTATCGATGATTCAGTAACCAATTCATATAAAAATGAAGTGGATAATCTGTTTGAGCAAATTGAACAATCAATATGTGCCATGGGCACAGAAAATAATGAAAAAACAATTCCAGATAAAATCTTAGATGTGTTTTTTGCTGACGACATAATAAAGTCATCTAACATGAACCTTAATGATAAAAATATTCAAGAAGAATTGGCTAAGAGTTTGACCGATAGGCAATGGAGTGATGACAGTTTCTTTAATGAAGTGAACTGTAGTTTTGGGACAGTTATTAGACAGGCGTTACTGAATAATGCAGCAAGGAGCACTCAATCTCAAAAAGAAAAGATTAATCCTGACAACACCCTGAATAGAAGCTTAACAGCTGCCCCTCCGGAATTTCGCGTATTAGGTAATTTTTATGGCCTTTCAGAAAAGGTCAAGGATTTAATTAAACAATACAAGGGAATTGATAAATTATATGGTAAGCATAAATTAAATATACAATGTTTGGGATAGTTAAAGTCTAAGGTTAAATCATTAGTTTATTCAACAGTTCATTGTTCAAATATTGACGGTAATGTATTTATGGGATATGATATTGTTAACCATAGAATTTTTTTAGACTGGCAAGAGGAATGCCTAAATATGGCAGTAGTTAGCAGAAAAAATTTATTATATGCATTACCCACCAGTGGAGGTAAAACATTGGTAGCTGAGATTTTGATGTTACGAGAAGTACTCTGTTATCAGAGGAATGCCCTCTTTATTTTACCTTATGTTGCCATTGTACAAGAAAAAGTTAGTGTTTTTTTTCCAATATTCTAGGTATAAGGAATATGTATTGGATCTTTTAAAGTCAAAGATATATAAAAGAAAGTTTTTTATATGTCTGGTTAAAGCAATTAGCCTATAGGAAACACCTCAATGCATTTCTGCTAAATTACATTTATGCAAGCAGAATTGAGGTTTACAAAAATAAAGATTAATATATTTTGGAGTACAGTGATAAATGAGCTCAAAAGTATTCCACGGTTTTCTAGGTATGGGATTTCTCGCCCTTTGGCGTCGCCCTGGATTTCTTGGTAGAAGAGTACGCATCAAGTAAGGGTACATATCCGCCCAGAAAGCGACGCAGAAAGCACTCTGTGTACATAGCAACTATAGAAAAGGCGTTAGGTTTGGTAAACAGCCTTATTGAAACTGGAAGGCTTGGTGAAATAGGACTTATTGTGGTTGATGAGCTGCACCTTATAGGAGAAGAGGGCCGAGGTGCTATTCTGGAAGCTTGTTTGTCTAAAATAATGTTTTTGAATGGTAAATAAATAGTAGATAAAATATATATTTGTCTGTGACGGGAAAAACGTTTGTCATTTTATCTCTGTTGCCAGGTAACAAAATACCGCTTTTTATGAAATTACTTTTTTCGCCGGGAAAAAAGTGAGTACTTTCTTCCCGGATTTACATACATACATAGACATAAATCAAATCACAGAATTTAGCTGACAGATATTTGATTACTTTAAAGGTTTCCTTAGCAACGCTGGTCTATTGTCACTATAATTACAACAGCCTACCAGTTTAAAACTTCAAATTTCACATCGATAATTTTCTGACTTTAATATATTGTAGTAATATGTTTTTTCAATATTAAATCGTCGTTTTTCCCGTCACAGAAAAAAAAATAGTGTATTATACACGGGAAAAATATTAGATTTTAGCTCTCGGTTTTTTGTCTACAACCAATACAACCTCGAGCTAAAATCTAATACTTTTTTCTGTTGTATAATAAATAACTATATTTTTTAATAATGTTGGGTACAAAAGATTAGGAAAGCTTAGCAGTTATTGAATATTAAAATTTCCGAGGGAAAGGTGCCACTTGTCACAAATCACAAAAATATTATAAAGTGTAGGTTTTCAAACCAAATTTTTATGGTACATCCATAAAAATTACGTGCTGGGCGATACATTTTCATGTACAGGGTGTTCACTCATAATGTCCCCCCCCTTTAACTTTGTTAATTTTTAAGCTACAAAAAAAAATAAAAAACAAAATTGTAGGGTTTTTAATGTAGTTTTTGCACACGTAAAGGAAAAAACAAAAAATTGTACAGTATACAGGGTAGATCAAAAAGAAACATTTTTTTAAATCTAGCCCCCATTTTTTAGTCGATTTTTCGATTCTACGTAAAATTCTAAGGATTTTTAATAAAACACACTATATGCCTATTCCTAATACTTTAAGAGTTTTTGACAGTTGAATTCGCTATTTTGTTTGTTCTTTTATTTTTTTATGGCAACAGCCACCTAAGAATAGAACTTTTTGTTTAGCTTTTGAACTCATTGAGGTGTAAATATTGAGTTTCCTCAATTCGACATCATTGCTTCGAGTAGTGATTTTGTATCTTCTGTTTTAAAAATGATTAAAGAATTATTATTATAATTAAAAAATAGCGACTTCAACTGTCAATAACTCCTAAAGTATTAGGAATAGGCATATAGTGTGCTCTATTAAAAATACTTAGAATTTTAGGTAGAATCGAAAAATCGAATAAAAAATGGGGGCTTGATTTAAAAAAATGGTTCTTTTTGATCTACCCTGTATACTATACAATTTTTTGTTTTTTTGTTTACGTGTGCAAAAACTACATAAAAAGCCCTACAATTTCGTTTTTTTATTTTTTTTGTAGCTTAAAAATTAACAAAGTTAAAGGGGGGGGGACATTATGGGTGAACACCCTGTACCGTCGAAAATTTCGTAAATTAAGGACAAATATTGTGGGTTCGTAACGCCTAAATTCGAAAATCATGGTCATTTTCCAAAGACAAGAATAAGTTTCGAAATTTCATTTTTTTTATGTATGACAATTTTTCACATTTTTTGGAGTGAATTTCAGCGCCTGTAACAGACGTGGAACACTATATAGCAACTTGAATATTTCAAGGTGTGTTAACACAGAATGGACGCCTCCATAGTCGTCCATTCAGTGTTCAACAGTAAAAACCGCAGATTGTTATAATTTTTACTTGATTTTTGGATCGTGATTATCCGACGGTCTGCAGTTTTCAAATTTTCTTCGCGAAATTCTTCGAAAAACGTGGAACTCTGGATCAACTAGAACAAAACTAATGATTTTTTCTCTTTCGTGCCTGTAGATTTCGAAAACATTTATTGTTTTCCAAAGAAACCAACGGTTTTCGAAATATGATATTTTAAAAAAGGGTAACCGTTTTTACGGTTTTTAGCTCCAATTTGGGCGCCTCTATCAAATGGAAGATGTATAGCTGCTTAGTGACAACCACAGTTTGCTATCGTATTTGGTTTTTGAATCACGATTCTCCGAAAATCTGATATTTCGAACTCTTTTTCGCGAAATCCGAAATGCTTGTGATAAACTGGAAATGCGGATTGATCTAGTTGTCTTTTTTCTTCATTTAGTGATGGAATTAGTTAGTAAAAACATTTTCAGAAACATTAATATTTTTTGAAGAAACGTGAAGACGGCAGATTTCTGAAATAATAACTCTCGGCTACTATTATACCTCAGTGGCGTAACTACACTCCCGCCAGCCCCCGCAATGCGGGGGGGCCCGTCGCTCAAAGGGGCCCTAAAAAGGAAAAGGTCTGGAATACAAGTACATCGAGGGGTCCCCAAAAAGAAATTGCGGGGGTGGCCCGAAATTTCTAGTTACGCCACTGCTATACCTATATATTTTTGAGCCTGCTGAATTTTCCACCTTTGTGGCCTTTTATTTGTCTTTGTCCGGATCGTGCAAAAGTATATGATATATAGACAGAAAACAATATACAGGGTGTCCCACTGAAATGTGACACATTTTGAATGCTTACATCTCGAAATCTAAAAAAATATCAAGGTGCGATTTTTACTAATTGCCTTACAATTACCATAAGTTTTTTTCTGCAATGTTGCCACATTTTAATATTTGTCACAAGACTGTATTACATTTCTTATATTTTGTTTGAGATCTTCCAAATTGTCCGGTAATGGCACCTCTTCTTTATGTACCACCATAGAGAAAAGTCTGGAATCGTCAAATCCGGAGAGTATGGAGGTCATGTAATTGGACCTCCCCGGCCTATCCCTCTATTTGGTATCACTCTACCTACAAAATTTCTACAACAATACAGGGCCGTAGCCAGGGGTACGCAAATTATTTGCCTGCCCAAGATCATTCCGAGGGCAAAGAGCAGAAAGTTTTTCATTTTTAATCTTTGCCGAGGGTAAGGAAAAAAAATCAGTGATCGAAGAAACCGGCGACTGCAATTATTCTGATTTTGTTTAAAACATTATATATATTTACTTATTATTCTACGTGAACCATAAAAGCTTTTTGCTTAATTTAACGAGATATTTTATTCTTTCATTAAGTTTATACGCACTATACAAACTGTGAGGGCCAAAAGTTTGGCATAAATTCGTAAAAAATTGAATGAATTTCTTTTTCTAAAAAGCGCTCGGACAAATAAATTATTATTTCTCTATTCCTGCGTTTTCTTGTTATTATTCCGCTTTCCTGTTGTTGGGTATTGATTTATTATTTTGTATGTTATGTCAAAGAATGGCATTTTTTAACTTCTAACTGAAAATGTGGGAACCACTATTATAATAGGAATATCAATAAGAAATATTTTTGTGTTATGTTTTGCGCTTTATTTTGTTTGTTAAGCAACGTAGTTCATCCATCAGCTCTGGAAATATGACCAGGGCATCTTGGACCATTATAAAATCTCAACAAAAAACTACCAATGATTCACGACTAACAGCTGATGATGTTAACAATTTCTTTGTCAATATTGCAGATACACTGATCAATGACCTGCCAGATCTGAATGACCAAGCTGTTTTTAACGAGAAATTTATATGAGAATTTCAAAACATTAATCCCAACCATTTGGGCTGCTTTAATTTTTCAGAGGTCAGTTGTGTAAAGATCAGGGAGGTTATTGACCAAGTTATAAACAAATCAAGTAAAGATATCTTTGATGTGAATATGGAACTAATTAAATATAATAAAAACACCATAATTTCACCTTTAAGAAACTTATAAATGAAGCTATAAGAGAGGGTATTTACCCAATCTGTTTTAAAATAAGTAAAGTAATCCCAATTTTTAAAAAAGGATACTCGGACGATCCAGGTAATTTTAGGCCCATTACACTTACCCTGTCGTTTCAAAAATCTTTGAGTTTGTTCTTAGGGATGAACTGTATAATTACTTTGCGAGTAATAATCTCTTTATTTAAAATCAGTTTCGATTTAAGTCGGGAAAATCCACAGCCCTGGGAATTCTTGACTTGATGGAACGCATATCGAAGGCTTATGAACATTGCCAGTACATGGAGGGAATGTTCTGTGACCTGTCAAAAGCTTTCGATTGTGTTTCCCTTGAAATACTTTTACAGAAACTTGCACACTATAATGTGGGAGACTCTAGCGTTAGATTGATTGAAAGTTACTTGACCGATAGATGTCAGCAGACCTATAGAAACGGGGAATTGCCCAGTCCTAGGAATGTAAGGCATGGGGTGCCCCAGGACACCCTCCTGGCTCCCCTGCTTTTCCTCGTATATGTTAACGATATAAAGAAAGTAGTTCCAAATGCAGATCTAATTCTCTATGCAGATGACACAACTATTTTATGCAAAGACACTGATTACTTAAATGTAAAAAAAATATTTTATGAAAATATAAAAAGCTTACAAGACTGGTTTACTGTAAACAAACTTAATTTAAATGATAATAAAACCTTAAAAGCTACCTGTACACTTAGAAGAATAAATGAGAATCATCAAGATGACATACAATTTTTAGGAATATGGTTAGACCACGGGTTAAGTTTTAAAACACAGTTAGATTATGTAGCAAACACACTGGCCAGGAGCATATTTCTTAAGAAATCTTAAATCTATTGTACCACTTGAAACTTGTCTGCAGGCTTTCCACGGAAACGGAATGTTCCAGTATGTTTCTTGTTATGCGGTTCTGGCCTGGAGGCATTCATGCCATTCTGAAAAAGTGTTCCGACTCCAAACGCGTGCGGTGCGCGTGATAGGGGGGTTGGGATACAGAGGTAAGGCATACATTTATAGAACTGAAAATATTAACAATACCATCCAAATATATCTATGAAGATCAGAATTATGACACGTATAGTAAGACAAACGATTTACATGATTATCCAGTGAGATCAGAAAATAATTTTAGAATACAGTTCCTTAGATTGAGTAGATCTAGAATGGCTACCAATTACTACTGCCCACAGTTTTTTTTTTAATAAAGTTCTAAATGCAATTAAATCACAATCTTTTCCAAACTTAAAAAATGTAATTAAAAACATTCTTATTACCAATGCTTTCTACAGTATAAATGAGTTTTTATTTTTTGATTTGTAAATATGGTATAGGCATGAAAAAGAATAGGTTTTCTGTAGAAGGTTAGGTTGGATTTCTTTTCTTTTTAAGTTGTGTGTGAAATTTGAAACTGTAAAGTTGTTATTTTAATAATTCCTTATGTCTATTTCTTTTAAACTTTTAAACTTGATACAAAGGTACTTTTATATTAAGTTACTTTATTTTATTTTAATATTGATGTGTATTTAGAATTAATAGATTGTATTTAGAATGGATACTAACTTGATCCACTCAATGATCAAGTCCAAAATTGACGTGTGGAAGAATGTAAGTTTTATTACACAAATAAACTGATTTGATTTGATGATGTATATTTTGAAATAAAATAAACTATGTGTGTGAGCCTGTCCAAAAGTTTATTCTGCCTACCCTAATTATTATTTGTGGCTACGGCCCTGCAACAACAGAATAAGATGCGCCGGCGCCGCGCCGTCTTGCTGAAAGAAAATTTGGTCCATGATACCGTCTTGCTGAAGTTGCTGGAAGAAGAAAATCTTTAACACATCTGCATAATTCGCACGAAAAACCGTATTTTCCATAAAGAAACATGGACCGTAAATTTTAGTAAAAGATATTGCGCATCAAACATTTACTTTTGGAGAGTTCCTTTCGAATTCGAAGAACTCTCGGGGATTACTTTTCCCCCAAATAGGGCAATTGCGCTTGTTTACTCTTCCATTCAAATGAAAAATTGCCTCATCTGACATAATTATTTCTGTATTTGGGTAATTTCGTACTAAATCTAAAATTTCCTCACACATGTAATACCTTTTCTCATAAGCATGAGATTCAATTTTTTGGAACGTTTGAATTTTGTATGGTTTAAATTTTATTATTTTTAATACCCGCTGAACTTTGGTTTTGGACATAACCAATGCGTTGGCCATTTATCTTACCGAAATTCGATAATTATTAATGTTTTTTAAATATCTCTTAGTGCCACTATTTCATCCAGTAATATGTGTGTTCTGTAGTTATCTGGCCGTTGTCGTTGGGCTCTCGCCAAAGACCCAGTTCTTCTAAACTTCTGCAGCCATTTCAAGATTGCGTTCCTTGATGGAGGATTTTTCTAATCCATAGTCCGAAATCTACGTCTCGTAATCGTAATTGATTTAGTTTCAGTATACATTAGTACTGTATACGCTTTTTCAGCGAAATTACAAAAAAACATTTTTAAAGGGGAGCCTAATGCACACTTCAAAATCAAATTTACAAATTTGACCATTAAATTCATTTTGTTTCTTAAGGCATACCTAATACCTATTTGATCAAAAGAAATAAATTCTTTGGAGAAATGAACACTATATTTTTTTAAGCGACTTATAAAGACAGATCCCGTCTCCTAACTGAGCTACAACTATATGTCAATTGATGGAAATAGAATTTTGATTCCTTTATGCAGTTTTTAAGAGTTGGAATTATGTAATAGATTTAGCAGCAAGCCAAGTGCATAGTTTATACAAACAATAACTAAATCATAGAAATCTAAAATTAATATGAACAAACTATACATTTTTGAAAAGAGGAACTGTGAGCCATCCAATGGCGTAAAAACATACAGGGTGTTCCATTTAAAATATACCAGACAATCTTGTGACAGATATTAAAATGTGGCAACATTGCAGAGAAATATTTATGGTAATTAGAAGACAATCAGTGAAAACCGCACCTTAGTATCTTTTTTAGATTTCGAGATATAAGTATTCAGAAATAATAGGAAAAGTCAGGATTTTTTCATTTTTAGACTAGGGGCTGTGACTTTGTATTTAATATCTTCTTTTAATTCCAAACAAGATTTCCAAATAAAAATTTTTTGTATGTTAAGAAAAAAGGCTTCTTTACTCTTGAGCAACTTTCATATTTCTGAATCTCCCCCGTATACGAATAGATATACGAATATTTGAATTTTAGCAATTAACTTTTGAGTCTGGAAAGGTGCAGCAACTTTTATCAAGAATAATTTTTTTTGTCAAATGAAGCATAAAAGAAAATTCCATTTGTGTCCAAATATTTGACGGTCCCTGTATAAAACCAAAATTAATATGAACAAACTATACATTTTTGAAAAGAGGAACTGTTAAGGAGAGAACGCATTAGGCGGTCGCGGTCCCGTCGCATCGCGGTCTGTGCTAGTCTCGACCGCGCGCGGTGAAGTCCCTTCCCATGTTTTATAATGTATGCATTCGCACTATGTACTTAGACGTTCTCGCTCGCATCGCGGTCTCCTCCTATCTTTTTCAAAGGATCTCGAGAGACCAGCCCAGAACGGTTGGCGATGCGACGGGACCGCGACTGCCTTATGCGTTCTCACATTTAGACCATCCAACGAGGAAAATAAATACAGGGTGTTCCCATTTAAAATATACCAGCAATATGATGTCAAAAAAGAGCGTTTTTTTTCTTACAGTCTTGTGACAAATATTAAAATGTGACAACATTGTAGAAAAAACTTATGGTAATTGTAAGACAATTAGTGAAAACCGCACCTTGATATCTTTTTTAGATTTCGAGATATAAGCATTCAAAATGTGTCACTTTTCAGTGGGACACCCTGTATAGTATGACATCTTGATATTCGATTATTTTTCATCATACAATGTATCATGATAATAGTCGAATATGGGTTTTTGCAAGGATTTACCTTATTAAATCCTTGGGTTTTTGAGCGGTACCTATTCAGCTCTCTGTAATTCCGAGGAAATGTATTTCTTCTCTTAAGGGATTTTATTAATCAGTCTTTTTATATAAAGATTGCAACGCGACTTTAATTTTGCTCAATAGTTTTATATACAATTTTTGGATTAGAAATATACTTATTATTTTGTTCTTATATGTAGTTGTATTATTAGCAAAATATATAGCCCTAAACATAGAAAGTAACGTTGCATAACTGCTTTTTTATTTATTGTCATCTGTCCTGATAAAACACTTATTTTATGTTTTACCCAGATGATTTAGCTTCCAACTTTTCATAATTAATTAACAGAATGATGTTAAGGTTCATGTTGCATTTTCCAACATCATAGTTTGTACTGGACTTAGTGTCTTTAGATTAACTTGTTATCAACTAATTGACGCCCTATTTCAGGTAATATCCAAATAGTCGGAATGAGTGCTACTATTGGTAATATTGAAGATATTTCCAAGTTTTTAAATGCCGAGGTTTACACTAAGGATTTTAGGCCTGTAGAACTAACTGAATATGTAAAATGTGAAAATGAAATTGCCAAAGTGAACTGGAAATGTAAGGATGAAAACGATTTGTTAATTGATGCGAAAAAGTTGGATTTTAAGGTAAACAACTTTAATCTAATAAAAACTGGTATTTTAGACCTCCATTATCTTAATTTCCTATACTGTTTCTGAGCAAAACTTGATACTATATTGTTGATTTATTTCCATTTAAATTCTGTGTGTAAACGAAAACAAATCACTAATTTGAATACGGCTTACACTTAAAAAAAATAGTACATTGTATGGAATGATTTGCCAACGAATAAAACTAGGAAAACAAAAGAAAACTAATTCTATGTTCATGCCAGCGTTTGAGACACCTGGGTTTCTTGTTTATTGAAGTGTGGTTTAAAGTTTAGTTATTTGAAAAAGCCAGGAAATTTCAAAACAATCAGGCAAAAATTGAAGGAAGGTGCAAATTTATAATTAGAATCCTTAAAATATCTGCATTAGTTCTAGAAAATTATTTCTTTCTAGCAAAACGTCAACAATGCTTATATCAAGATTTTAGAAATATTTTTCATTTTCTATCTAGTGAAATAATTTTTTCATGATTATTATTTTAAGTTCCAGTTGTAGTTTCGATGTTGCACTTGCTAATGTAAAAAACTGGGCGTCGACGTGGTAAAAATGTTAGTAAAGCTAACGGTCAGAAATTTCACAATATAGGACTTAATGTGAATTGGCTAGGTCACCAAACATTAACTATACGATAAGAAGAACCACTTGGTTGCGTAGTAACGATTCGCGGACTCTCGCCGCACACAGTTCGAATTTCAATAAAAGCTGGCCAGAAACGATATTTTCGTTTGCGGTATTTCTAATCAAATTTATGACGAAATTATTTATAACACTCTAGTACTCTAGTTGGCTTTAGAAAAACAATTGATATCTTTTAAATTGTTTGCAGCGCCCTGTCAAACTTACGTAATGGTCTTTTATTAGCGTTATTATTTTCACGAAATAAATATTTTGATAAAGTTTGTATTCAACTGACTGTTTCAAAAATCTATTAACGTTTTTAATTAATTATTAATAACAATACTCAAGGTATGTAATAACTAATATTTAAAAGATTTTGATTTTTCTGCTTATTGCATAGCGCTGGTGACTTAAAATGTAAAATATTGATATATTTATCAAATCACAATTACAAGTGAGTAATACAATAAACAAATTTTTTGTTAATGATTTCACCATATTTCCGACCAAATATCCTGTAATACGTATAATACAATTCTGACAAAAGAGATCAAGAAGAAAATCTTGCTCGAATTTGCTCCATTTTTTATATTTAATTAAATTTTGGTGTGTTGGGTGATTTTAAATTGGCTAAAGGGTTCGCACAATATTTTTACTGTATATTAAAATACTTATTTTATAATTGCATGAATTCGTAAAAATTTCCGAAAAATTACCTAATTTACTTAAAAAAATACTTTTTTTTCTCTTTTTCACACGATAGTCCAGGAGATTACGGTGATTTTTTATTTTAATGATTGGGATGATTGTGGTTTTTAATTTTAATGATTAAGGAAAAGTAAATTAATATATATTTTTTTAATTATGAAAAAACTTGTTCTAGTCATACAAGAATAAATCTTTCATTATTTTTTATTTATTTGCTTCACATCGAAGTTATTTAACTATAACGTATAAGCAATTGTGTTTGAAATACTTCAAAGCTTTCTCGACCAATCTAATAATGCAAAATCTCTTAAATTCGAATTAAAAATTAATATTATCTGAATTCCCAATGAGTTTAGGTCGACTTGCAATACTTTTTACTATTAATATATTTCCAAGTTTCGTATAAAGTTGTCCATTCTTTGTGCAACAGTAAAAACCGCAGATGTTATATCAAAAGTAGGATCAAAGAGAGGTTTTTAGAAAAAAAATTAAAATTGGCTTACAATTATTGTGGAATTTAAAAAAATATATCGTAAAAGGGCGCAAAACAGTAGCGTTCAGTGAGTGTAGTGAGCGGTCCAAAAGGCGGAGAACAAAACCACTCCGAGGAAATTCAACACCACAGGAGTTATCTTATGCCGCTTAAATGAGCTACAGATCATGTGCATTTTAAGATCCTTTACAGGCGTAGCCGACTATATCAAAATCGTCCTCTCCTATTGGTCGATCCGCATGGCCCTCCGCTCGCTTCGCTCGCTACGGGGGTTCAAGAAAAGGAAACTAACCAGGTGCTAACCCAATCTAACCCAAGACATACCCAAAATCAAGAAAAAAAGCCCTTTAGAAACATAATCTTTAAAAAATAATAAAAAAAGCAACGAGGTTCGAACCCGTGTTTTCCAGGTGAGACCCAACGATCTAAACCTCTACACCACGAGAGCTCTTGCGAGAAATTGATTGCATCACGAAGACATATTGTAATACGAGATGGATCGACCAATAGGAGAGGCCGATTTTGATATAGTCGGCAACGCCTGTAAAGGATCTTTAAATGCAGATCATGTGGTATCTTATCCGCATCGAAAGTTGTCAAAACTATTAGTAACGAACCCGAGCAAGCCAAAATTTTTGAAAACAAAAACAGTCAAGATA
>JAEQML010064373.1:0-22122 GCA_016904865.1 Pissodes strobi | reverse complement strand
TACGCCAACATTTACCATTAGGAGCCGGGACGTCCGCAAACTGCTCTTAGTATCCGTGTATGATTAATTATATATTGTCATATGTATTTTTACTAAATACAGAATTAAATAATAAAACTAGTGTAAATTTCTAAACTAAACCGTATTGTGAGCAAAATTGACATTGAGACAAATATTTGAAATTGCCATTAAACAGCTTTGTCTGTTTCTGTAATTTCTTCTTGCTTCATATTATTTTTTCATGAAAATGGAGATTAGAGAGCGAGGCATGTAGGCATTTAAAGCATTGATCACGCTCCATTTACAGTGATATAGAACTAAGAATGCTGCATTACTTTACCTATATAAAATCCACACACTTTGTCTACGAGGTACGAGGCAAGACAACAAACAATTTCTCCTCTATAATTGATTATGAGCCAATGCAAAATGGGCATGCGGCAAATTAACAACTCTAGAGCTTAAAACAGAATTGCCTTTTCTAAGTAGAAATAACCTTGAAACTCAGTGATTTATCGTTACAAATCCATAAGACCCACACGACCTATAGAATTAGGATAATCAATCATCAGCAAAATATGCGTCTTATCTGTGTCGAAGCAATTCGATGCTTCGATTGAGACACAGATGGCGCTATTTGCCACAGAAAACCGACGCTTGGATTCTTGAAATATTTAAGATGCTCATCTCTAACCAAAATCGTTTCTATTAGTGTTTGTTTACTGATTAATGATGTGCAGCTTGGAATGCTTGGATACTGGGATACGTTTCTTTGGAGATTGGGAATCTCGACTTCGTGTAGGTACAGGGTTTTTACCTTATAATTTGCCACCCCTTTATAAACTTTATTTAAAGAGGCACAGAAAAAAATCTTCAAATAAAAGTTTCAGGATTTTTCCTGAAAAGTTGAAACGAATTAACCAAAAAAACAAATGACTATCGGAAAACAAGGAAATGTAAAATTTATATTTTCTTTTAATGGACATGCGTATATTGTTACAATTTTAAGATCTCCTTAGCCTCCGCTTTTCAAAAATGTATGGTTTGCCTATGTTTGCACTAGCAGTTTTTTAGCTATTTTACTTTAAATAACTTAGTCTAGTTAGCCACGCCTCTTGCAATGCGGGCAAATACCGCAACAGGCATTGGGCAAGGTGCTTGATAGGGTGGTGAACGTCAGGGTGAGAGGAAAGGGAAAATGAGTGAGGAACCGTATGGATTTAGAGGTGGACGGGACACTATCCAGGCGATTGAAATAGTAATAAAAAGATGAAAATAATGAAAGGGGAGGGAAAGCATTAGTGACGCTGGATCTCAAGAATGATTTTAACCTGGCAAGGCCGGTCCAAGTAGCCATGCCGGGAAGAATGAGAGGGATTTTGTGGGATTTCTTGAATGAGAGGGAGGTGCGTAATTGATTGATAAGGGTTGTCTCCAGGGATCCAGTCTTGGGCCAACCCTTGGTGGTGTGTATGGTCAAGCCTTTGCGGATGACCAACTGGTAATGATTACAGGCAATTCAGTGAAGGAAATTGAGAAGAAATTGATAAAAACTTGGACTATATGTAAAGATCGGGAAAAGGAACGCAGATCGAAATAGAACATGACCAAAACAAAGTGTATGTTTGTAGAAGCAAGGGGAAGCACTAGGGGCCCTAACATATTGATGGAGGGAAGCAGAGTGAACTGCGATTACTGGTTGAACTTTCTGGGTATCAGATTAGATACGAAGCTAAACTTTATAGAACATTTGAAGAATGTAAAGGCCAAAGCCGGGGAAACAGCTTCGAAACTGGGGGGTCTATGCAGGAACAAAGGGAAGATTGACAAAAACAAGGTTAAACTCATATAGGAATTAGTGGTGGTGCCAGCATTAACGTATGGATGTGAGATTTCGGGTGCAAGGGTCAAAAGACTATTAGACGCGGCACAGAGAATGTTCTTATTGATGATGATGAGGACCTACAGGACCAGTGCCAACGGAGGCGTTATGTTGAACTTAGTTGCTGGGGTCAGACATGGGATGAGAGGGAGAGTGATCGAGGAAAAGAGGGTGAATGGGGTAGCTGAGGGTGAAGAACGTGTGTATGGGATAGGCTGAATACAGTATACAGTGGGATTATAAATGAACAGATGTCCAAACTGTATGTGGATATGGGAGGACGGGAAGGAGTCATGGACTTAGGCTATGCGCTGAAGAGGGAAGGGGGTTGGACTAAGAGCCATTGTAGATTGGAACATGTGCAAGGGGAACTGGGAGCAGTAATGTATAGTTTAAGTGTTATTAGGGCCTTGGAAGGGGAGGGCTAGTTCATTTTTCTTACTGACTCCAGGATGGTGGTAGCGATGCTACAGGGGGCTAAGGCCAAGCATGCTACAATAAATATTATACATTGTAAGGTGGCAGAAATGCTGAGTGATGGAAGAGTCGTCCGATTTGGCTGGGTAAATAGGGAAACTGGAGGAATGAAGGAAGCGCATGCTCAAGCTAGGATAGGGAGACTGAGTGATAGGTTCTGGGAAAATGAAGAGGGGATAAGACTATTGAAGAAGGAGAGGAATGGAAGAATTTTGGAGGAGTGGCAGAGAAGATGGTAATCGAGCGTAAAGGGAAGAGGCTTTTTTACAATATGCAAGGTGGTAGGGAGAGACAAGTTAGATCTATCTTTCAAGGGGATGCAGTTAGCGACGAGTCATGGAAATATGCAGGGATATATCCTGAGATTCAGGTTGAAAGTCACCAATGGGATGCGTGAGTGCGGAACAGGGGTAGAAGATGCCAAACATATAAGAGAGGAGAGTGTGTGTTAGATAAAAGGATTAGCCCAAGGGAGAATGTGAGAGTGAATGTAGGGGCCTGAGGAGACATAAACTTACGTATCCAGCATAAAGCAGTAGTTAATTACATAAGAATGGTTAATCAATGGGCGAAGAAGTAGGAGGAACTATTAGTTTAGTCTTAGGCAGGATTTATTTGAATCCTTGAATTAGTTAAAGCAATTATTACTATGTAATATTTAGAAAATAAGATTAACTTGTAATTTAGATGATGAATAAAAATAAAGGTGAGATCTTCTTTCCCCGCTGATTACCGCACCATTATTGGGCTCCTATAACAGGGATCCCCGTAGTGGTGGGGTTGGTGAAGCGAAAGAATCGATTCACCGAACCGATTCGTAACTCTCATATCTATTCGATTCTATCGATGCATCGTCTTAAAGGATCGATTCACCGTTGAATCGATTCGATTCTGGCCATCCTTAGGGCGGGGTTGCCGTCTATTAGGAAAAATAATACATATACAGATGTCAAGATATTGTAATCTACTAAAAAGCATAAGCTACTAAACAAATATCACCCTGTCGTAAGTTTGAACTTGAACTTGGAGATTGTTATATAAACATTAAAGGCAAACTATAAACAACGCGAGCAATCAACGGGAGCGACTTTGAACCTTATGCATGCAATGATCATCACTTTGTTTTATATAAATACGCTACCGAACCCTCAGTTCGGCAGACTTTGGTCTCACCTCCAGCTCTCAAGGTTAGCCATTTGACGACTGCCTTCTGGGTTCTATCCGCTCCTAAAGTTAGCCATACGACTGTTTTAGGTTCTAGTCCTTTCCTTCCAAACCTGGTACCGGTTAGCCATTTGACGACTGCTAGGACCAGGGGTTTCACAACCTCCATAGTAAAGTCCTGACAAGAAGTTTGTCAGAGTGTTGAGAAAGACAAGTGTCTAAATAGTCAGTTAAAAAGTTTAGTGAAATCTCTTAGTGCTCTTAAATAAAACCCAACTCTTAAGAAAAACTATAAATTATAAGACAGTAAACAAAGACCTATAAACAGTACCTCAAATCGAGAAAACATGCGCACCGTAGTAATCGGGTATAATAGAATCTCATTTTTTTCTGACCAATAATTATTGTTAAAGTTTTATCGTTAATACACTGTTATTGTTATAAACTAAACGTGCTTACTTTATCATCTCTTCTTACCCCACGTAACGCGGTCCCGGTCTACCTCAGTTACCCCCCGGCACGCTAAACAAGGCGTGTCGTCACGAGAACATCCAGTGGTAGATTAAAGGAAGCATTGAGATCCCGTCATTGTACTAATCGCGACGCGGCCCTTCTCTGAGAAGTTATTCTTTAAAAAATCACGCTACCCCCTAAGCTACTCGTGACAATATTGAAGAGTATTTAGGCAATTTTCTTATCTGTCATTCTGACATTGACAGAAGCTTAATATTCGCGTGACTGTCCATACAAATTGAAATGCATTTCGGATATATTCAGTATAATAAAATAAATACATAAATGTCAACACAATTAGAATATTGTTGATATCTGTCATTAACGCATTTTGACAGATATCAAACATTGCAATAAAGTGAGGAAATTGTTGGGTAAATGTATATATAAAAGTATTACTTTTTTGACATCTGTCATTTTAGCATTGACATATGTCAGAATGTGTGTTTTTATAATGTTGGCATGTTTTTCTATTCCATTGAAACAAAAATAGATACCGGTATATTTAACAAAATTTTAATATTTTTGACATGTTTTTTTTGAAACTGACAGATGCCAGACATTTTGATAATTTATTTGTAGCCTTCTATCTCTACATAATGTGCACGCACATCGGTATATCCATGTTCTAGATCATAAATAATGATGTCAAAATATTGAAAGGCATTTTTGACAGCTGTCATTTTGACATCGGCATGCACTCTTTTGACATCTGTCATTTTAGCATTGACATGTGTCCGAATGTAAATGTCAAAAACATATGACGGCACTCCTGACATCTGTCATTAAGCATTTGGCAGATATATACGGTGCTGCCGTAAGGTTATGATTAAGGGACTATCCATGAAACGAAATTTTAGACGTAAAACGAACCGCTCAGTCTGTTAAACAAGTTTTTGACACTATGCCAATGAGTTTCATATGTCAATAGGGGTCAAGCTTGCAAAATATACACGTACGGAACATTTAAGCGAAAACCTTTTTCAGAGTACCTGCTACGTCATGCCGCCTCCTAAAACACGTAATCGTAACTTTAGCTTTCTATTTCGCAGGTTTTTTTTACATAATTTTGGAGATCAAGCGTAGAAAAATGCCGCCGACAACGATCAACCAACCGCTCAAAAGGGAGAGCGCCTCGACCGCCAACGTTTTGATGTGCAAACAATGGTGGAAAGTGTGTTGGATGTACGGGGACCAAGAGAAATACTACAGGCAACTCTACGGGAAATCCAAGACCAGTTTGGATGGCAATCGAGGCCTTTTTGGCGCACCCAATAATAGTCAAACATCAAACTTTTCTGGACAAAACACTAAAGCGGACTCTAACGTTTCTAATTCAAGCTACAACACAAGCTCGCCCGACTGGGCCGTACAGTACTACCAAAACACGCGAATTTTAAACGATACCCCACCCTTAACCACCAACAATATTCCTAACGTGGTGCCGAGGCAAAACGGCTTGAACCACAATATAGGCGTGCCTTATAGTGAGAACACTAATAGTGTTAGTGTCAGTGGCAAAGGATGTGCGCTGAATCGAAGCTTTAGCTTCGAGGAGGTTCGAGTGTCTTCGCCGAATGGCGGACAGTGTTCACCGCCGGTGTTGAGCAGTCTGGATCTGACCAGAGGAATTATCGATGAGTAAGTGCCCTCTGTGTTTTTTATTTATAATTAATGATAAGTGTTTGTCGGATAACGAAAGATTCAACTTTTTAGGCTTGATTGCATAAGTAGAAACTATTCATTCGATTGGTATTTGTTCTATTGAAAACGTTTATATTTTTGCCCATTACTCAGATACCCACATGAATTATTACCGCTCGAGAAATAGCCGCGATAATATTCTCAGCAGCGTTCTTACGTCCATTATATCAACATTCCATAAATGTCTTCTATGGATATTCTTATGTAAATTTCTTCGGCATGGTATAGTCGAGACTGGCCCTTAAGGGTGGACGGCCATTGACCATTTATTTAAATTGAAGTTAAGGTACGCTAATTTATCGATACGTTTCATACTATCGCTTGTGATTGATAGAAATTCTAAGGGGCCTTTACATTTTATAGAATAGTGTGGGATGACCTTTAGCGTTTTAATAAAATTGAGGCTGTTGTTTACGCAACAGTTGGCATAAAAATGCGCACTGATTCAGGAATAAAAAAATTACACAAAAACAAAATTGAAAATTTGTAAGATCGTGCGTTCTCCACCCTTAAAACTCGCTCATTTCTCACACATTGTTTGAGCGGGTGATTAATTAAAAAAGTCCATTGTTGGGACGGACATTGAGTTATTACAGCCATCGATAGCGCGGAGTCGAAAAAGATTCGTGATGAGAAAAATGGTATATTACTTACCGATGTATTTGTGCGATGCAGAACAAAAGAGTAATCAGTTTTATGACGTTTGGATTTGTTGTAACCGATTTTTTTTACTTAATTTCGGAAAATGTTTTGGACACATTGCATGCAATACACTCTACCAGTACAATAATGGTTGTCATAGAAACGTTCGTCCATTAGGTGATATTCGATGCAGCGTTGCCAAATGTTACATCGTAATGGATATTTTTTTAATTTTAAGTTTGTCATAACAATAATAATCATTTGGGTTAGTTTAAAAAGCTTTTGTAAATCGTTTGGTTAGTTTGGGTTAATCAGGGCCTTTTAAATCATTAGGTCCAAAAAATTCTAGTATTCCTGAAAACTGGTATTTTTACTGAAATGAATGACAGTTAAGAAATAATAGAAAAACCTAATCTTAATCTGAGGGTAAGAATCCATAGTAATTATTTTTGAAATATAATATTGAGGGGGCTCATATATTTGAGGCCTAGGGTCCAACTTAATTGAAAATAGGCCCTAAGGGGGCTTAATGTAAATTTTCAGCTAAAATTCTAGCAAAATATTACTCAAGTTCGAAAATTGCATTAATAATTTAGGTTTAAAGATAATTTAGTGTAATTGATTGAGCGATAAAATATTATCTTGTCCCAAAAATGTACATTAATAATTTGAACTTAACGGCTTTTTAATGAAAGTAGCGATTTTTAAAAAAATAATGAATAAATGATGAAAGTAGGGATTTCTATTTATTAATAATTTATAAAATAATGAAAGTAGTTATTCTAGACCAATTTTATTAAAATTAAGAATTTTCATTCAGCATTAATTAATTAATGAATCAAAGTATGGATTTTCACTAGTAAATTATTAATAAAATGCTAAAAGCAGTTTTTTTACTCGTACTAGTCATACTAGTTAAATTTTAATAAAAAAGAAATGTTTTACAAAAAAAATAGAGGATAAAAGTAGGTATTTCCATTTATAAATAATATATAAAATAATAAAAGCAGAGCTTTTTCACTTTTATAGTAACAAAACTTTATCAAAAGTACGAATTTTGATGAAAGTAATGATTTCTATTTATAAACAATAATAAAATAATGAAAATAGCTATTTTTCACTGTTATACTAGCTAAATTTTATTAAAAGTTAGAATTTTCATTAAAAATTATTAACAAATGAATGGAAGTAGAGCTTTTCACTCAAAATGTCGATGCTTTTTATACAAGGTGAACTCTTTGAATTTAAACTTTCGAGTTTTGACACGACACCACCACTTAATATTTTATGGCGGAAAAACCGAATAATCTGGAACAACTACACGTTCGTACATTATAGTAGAGCATACCGAAAAATTGCTTGGATGCCATTCAAAATGCAGAATTGATGATTTTTGAAATGAAAACAATGCCGGTCTGTATACTTATATTTATACACCGTTGACTATTCCAGTTGGACCGTAGCCCAGTGGCACTGGGATCGATACCCGGTGCCTCCAGAATTTTTTTTTACTTCACTTCTGTTGCGTGACCTTAAAAACGCAACGAAGTTTTTTGTTGTTGGTTAAATAATACCGAATTCTTAATAGATAAATCTTTACATTTCGGAATTGCCTTAAAGGTATTCGTATTTGTATTCGTACACGTGAGTGGGCCCAAATAGGACCCTCCACTGCGACCCTTGGTCTATTGTGGCTCACATCTGTGGTTTCCATTATGCCAGAGGCTCGATCCTTTCCATGAAATCGAATAGCTTTCTGGGGTGGATAGTTCTCAAATCTGCAAGTGTCATTTGAAAATTTCCAAAGACTGTTTGTCTAGTTATTTCCATTGCTAGACAGTGGCATGCAACATGCTCCATTGTTTCTTCGTCCTCCAAGCACAAGCGACATTCCGTTTCTTCGGAGAGCCCTATCTTGTTCATGTGGCTTCTTAGCCGACAATGGCCAACTACAGCCTGTACCTGCTGTCGGCCAAGTTGAAGAAGTAGTCCATTTCTCACTCCTGATGGCAGATTCACCGCCATCTTTGAATGAGTTAGGCCTGGTAACTCTCTCCATTTGTCCACAAATTGCTTTTGTGTCCACCTGTAGATGGCTTCTTTAGCTGTGTTATAAGCTATTCTCAGTACTGGTTCTGGTCCTATGAAGGCCGTTGCGACCGCCTGTTCGCAAGAGCATCAGCTTTTTCGTTGCCTTCATATCCTGTATGTCCAGGTATCCAGATTAATGTAAGTTTATTTTCTCTACCTCGTTTGGTGACTAGTTCCTGGCAGTTCCATACTGTCATGGATGAACAACGGCTAGATTCGAGAGGTTTTAAAGCTGCTTGACTGTCCGAGATAATTTTAATTAACTTGCCTTTTCAGTTTCTATCGAGGAGCCACTGTGCAGTCATATCAATGGCCTTAACTTCAGCCTGAAAAATGGTTGCATGTTTGCCTAGGGAACACTTAAGCTCAACCTTACCATTTTTATTCCATGCAGCGGCTCCTGTACCATCATTGGTCTTGGAGCCGTCAGTGAACCAACTAGATGGTCCGAGTCTTTTGCCCATTCGTTCCTCTTTGGTAGGAGGACGTCATAGACATGGTAATAGGTAGTTTTGGTAGGCATAGCATCTGCTGGTAGACCCAACACACTGTCCTGCTCATTGGCATTTTTCAGCCTGTTGGGCACCATGATGATCGCCTGCGGATTGTTGATTACCGCCTGTGTCAATCTATACGTCGCCCATCTGGCCTCCTTCTCCAGTACTATTTGAAGAGGTAGCAGATTTAGAAGACACTTAAACGCTGCCGTGGGTGTAGTGCCGAAGGCGGCACTAATTACCAGACACGTTTGTCTTTGTAGGGTAGATAATTTGATTCTCGCGGAGCTCTGTAAGCTCTTAGAGTACGAAGCTACTGCTCCATATATTATCATTGGTCTTATGACCGTATCATAGAGCCAGTGCATATGTTTGGGATGTATGCCCCATGTTTTGCCACAAATGCGTCTGCAGGTCCATAGTGACAGTTTGGCAATTTTATCCAGATGCCCATACCAGTTAAGTGTTTTATCTAAGGTAATTCCCAGATACTTCACTGTATTCGCAAATGGGATAGTTTCTCCTTTGAGTGAAGGTGGTCTTAGGTGTTCCAGCCTTTTCTTGCTTGTGAACGGTACTATAACTGTTTTGTGTGAGTTCGCAGATAGTTGTTCCCTTTCACACCATCTTGCAGATCCTCTGAGATAGTTCTTTGCGAGTTGCTTCTATAATCAGTATTACTAGATCATCCGCGTATGACTGCACCTCCACATCACACAGCGAAAGGACCGCCAACAGATCATCCATCAGGAGAGACCACAGAAGGGGCGACAAAACCCCGCCCTGCGGACATCCCCTTAACAGCCTTGAATTTGTAGCTCTCCTCCTGTAGGGTTATGTGCCTACTCCGCAATTTAACATACTCCCAATCCAGTTCCTTATTTGTGGTTCAGCCCCTCTTTTAGCTAAGCTGTGTATTAGGAGTTTGGTAATTCATTATTGAATGCTCCTTCAATGTCTAAGAACACACCCACCGCGATAGTCTTGCTGTCTAACGCTTGTGTTATGTTCCCGACAAGGTTGTTTAGTGCTAGTTCTGTAGATTTGCCAGTTTGATACGCATATCGGTGAGCATTTAGTGGATACTCACCAAGTGCACCCGTTCTAATGTGCACGTCGAGTATCTTTTCCATGCATTTTAACAGAAAGGAGGTCAGACTTATTGGTCTCCATGAGTTAAGTGTTGAATACCTACGTCCCATCTTTGGGATGTACACTACTCTGATTTTAGTCCAGTTGCTAGGTATATATAGAGGAACATCAACTCACCCATCACACCAGAGACTTGTATAAAAAAGTAAGGGAAATAACACGCAGATTCCACCCAAACACTTTCACAATTGAGGACAAGGACGGAAAGATCGTATGGGAAGATGAAAATGTGATCGAACGATGGAGACAATATTGCGAGGAACTATACACTGAAGAAACCAAAATAACGGTCGAACAACAGAAAGAAAATATACAATTTGAAATGGAGCCCAGTATTCTTAGGTCTGAAATTGAGGAAGCCATAAAAACCTAAAGCTAAATAAATCCTCAGGAACAGATGGAGTCCCTGCTGAATTCATAAAAGCACTAGGAGACCCGGGAATTAAAATCTTACATGATATATGTAATGAGATCTGGCAAAGTGGTCACTGGCCTAAAGACTGGACAACGTCTGCATTTATTCCTATTCACAAAAAGGGATCTACCAAAAAATGTGAAAAGTATCGAACGATATCTCTAATTTCACATACCAGCAAAATCCTGCTTAAAATAATAGACAGACGGCTGTAGAACTACTTAGAGAGCCAGATCCCTCCAGAACAAGCAGGCTTCGTTAAGGGAAGAGGGACTAGGGACCAATTTATTTAACATCCGCCAATTAATTGAGAAAGCTCGGCAGTTCAATACACCCATGCTTCTATGGTTCATAGATTACAAGAAGGTGTTCGATGGAGTAGTCTTTGGAATGTATTGAAAGAAATGGGAGTCGCTTTTCATCTCATATCTCTGATCAGCAACCTATATGGAAGTAACAACGCCATAGTTAGTCTCGACAATAAAATATCAAACATTTTCAAAGTACATAGGGGAGTGTGTCAAGGATGTATCCTATCGCCGAGACTGTTTAACGCTTACGATGAATTCATAATCAGACGAGCCCTAGAGAATTTTGAAGGAGGTGTATCAATCAATTGTAGCAAGATACATAATCTCAGGTACGCGGACGACACTACCCTAATAACAAGAGATGGAGATGAGATTATTACACTTCTTGATCAGGTCGCAAATGAAAGCCGAGCTCTAGGTCTCGAAATATATTTAGACAAGACAAAGCTAATGGTCATTGATAGGAGTAACACCATACAGTTAAGAAATCTGCAAAATAGAATTGAAGTAGTAGAGGAATTCATCTATTTAGGATCGCTAGTAATCAGCAAGGGAGGGTGTGAAACAGAAATAAGAAGACGGACATTATTAGCGAGGACAGCAATGTCAAACTTATCCAAGATATGGAAAGAAAGATGCATAACCAGAAACATTAAAAGAGCCCTAGTAAAAACCTTAGTGTTTTCGATATTCTCATATGGTTCCGAATCCTGGACAATAAAGTCGAGCGACAGGCAACGAATAGATGCATTTCAAATGTGGTGCTGGCGGAGGATGCTTCGCATACCCTGGACTGCGCACCGGACCAATGTCTCAGTATTAAGCGAATTAGGAATCACCGATCGATTATCCCCTAGTTGCCGACGTCGCATTCTGGCATTCACTAGGTGATTTAAAAGGCTGAAACGATAGTACTTACAGCACTTTTAATTGTTGATGCATTAATGATGTTCTTGAGGACAATCCAGTCGCCCGTTTTTCGCCGATTTGATCGGTCCCAAAAAGGCTCCTGCTCATCATTATGCAAAATCCGACATCCCGGGAAATGAATCTTGGCCAAAAGCTCTAACGTTTCTATGCCAGATTCCGTAAAGGATCCATCAGGTCGTTTTAGCGATCCTAACTCCTGAACGGGTTCTCTAGAGAGGATCCTATGGATCCTAGCACTGAAGGGTGCATCTGTTATGCTTTGGCAGAAGTTTTCCCAAGAATTCCTTTTTGCCTCTCTGATGGCTTTGTTGTAGTTCGTGAGAGCTGTTCTGTATTGATCCCATATGCCGGTCTGGTTAGGTCTATTAAAGAGTTTACGAACCTCCTTCCTTTGTTTGTCAAGGAGTTGTTCCACCAAGTGGTTCCTCTGTTATCCCTTTTAGTCTTGAGTGGACAGTTTTCATGATAAGCCGTCAATTGCTCCGAGGCCAGCTCAATCTCCTCACGATTTGATATCTTTGCAATAGAGATCCGCATCTGCTCCTGAAGGGTAAGACTAAAACCAGCCCAATCAATGCACTTACGGTCTCTGTATTCAAAGATGGGTCTTTCACCTGTTTTCAGATTAAAGAGAATATGTCTATGATCAGAGCACGAGGGCTCTGATGATACTATCCAATCTCAGATTCTTGTGGATAAAAGATTATCACTGATCGTTAGATCTAATACCTCCTGTCTATTGGCAGTTACAAAGGTTGGTTCAGAGCCCCTGTTATTAACAACCAGTCCCTCCCCTAATAAATCATTGTATAATGACTCACCTCTCTGGTTGGTGTCCATACTGCCCCACACTGTATGGTGCGCATTGGCATCACATCCAACTAATAGATGTTTTTCCTCCGACTGTAGGCGATCAAGTTCCGCACTTCAATTGGGGGAGGTTGGTTTGCTTCAGCGTCCCCAGGAAAGTAGGCAGAGCATACGATCATATCCATTGGTATTTTGGCAAGCGCTGTCGCCATGTCCCGCGAGCAATAATCTGAAATTTTGAAAATTTTCATGTTGTTTCTGATTAAGATACGTGCTCTGGGTCTGTTTCCAGAGCAAATTATCTTACCTGATGTATTACCTAGGCCTCGTATTTGGCCTGTGGTTGCTAGCCAGGGCTCCTGGAGAAGGGCGATATCTACCCGCCCTTCATTAAAAGTTTTGCCAAGGATGTATGAAGCAGCCTTGGCATGTTGCAGATTGGTCTGCAGAAAGATGGCCTTAAAGGTAGAAGATAGTTTACACGATGTAATCCTCTAAAAATAAAAATTGTAATACATATCGCAAGGAATAAACTCTACTAGCACAATAATAGTTGTCATGGAGACGTTGTTCCGTCCTATGCAGCGTTGCCGTATGTTCGATATAATCTTTATATTTCGAAGAGAATTGGTTATTTTGCTAAAAGGTTACGGCTTTACGCATCTTAGAAAAAATATCTACATTTCTAGGTTTCTTTACATGGTATGAAATATTATGGGTGGTACAAATTCGTGTGAGGATCTTAAAAACTTGAAGATCGAAAATTTCACTGACAGCATCAAGATTCATCCATAAATCTCTTCGTCCTTCTTAGTACCGGCGATTAAAACAGGGTGAGTTCGCAAAAAAAAAATATTAATATGTTGACATTTATTTTATTTTATTATTTTTATTAACGGTAACCAATACATTTACAATTCAATACAATATACTATATATCTATATATCTATTATAAACATAATTCATAAACTATAAACTTTTAACAATCTGCTTAAATTTACCCAATGAATAAAGAAAAATATCCAATTCAGCCTGATGTGAATTATACAATCTTACCATTCTACATAAAGGCTTAAAAAAACTGTAATTTTGAGTCGAAGGTGGAACATGAAAAAGTGGGTGGTTTCTTCCCCGATGGTAAGTATTAAAGTTTATTAACTCCAATAACTCCTTGCAGTCACATAATGAGTTGAGTATCTTGAAGAGAAGAACAAGATCAGCAAATTCTCTTCTTTTCTCAATGGAAACTAAACCAAGATAGTCTGACACGGCAGTAAAGCTATATGCATTTAAATGATCTTTCAAATCACTATTGTAAAAATAAAATTTGCAAAATTTATGCTGAACGCGTTCTAGTGCATTGACATGATTATTGTAGTAAGGTGCCCAAACAACAATTGCATACTCCATTCTTGACCTTATTAGACTATAATATAAAGTAAGAAAAATTTTGCTACGGAAATCTTTACTATTTCTCATTACAAAACCTAGCAGTTTAAATGCTGTGTTTGAGATATAGGTAGTATGGAACTTGAAATCCAACTTGGAGTCAAAGTATATCCCTAAATCTTTAACCTTAAACTGTCTATCAAGTGTGATGCTATTTATGTTGTAAGAATATTCCTGCCAGTTTAACATACGACAGAAAGTAATTATGGAACATTTATTAATATTTAGAGATAGGGCATTCTTATAGCACCAATCATTAACAGAATTAAGATCTTGTTGTAGCAGGACACAATCAGTTGGACAACAAATTTCTTTATAGATTTTGATACCATCTGCAAAAACTAAAAATTGGGCATTTTTAATACAGCTTTCAATATCATTCACAAATAAAAGAAACAGTAAAGGACCCGAATGAGACCCGTGTGGGACCCCTGAAGCAACTGTTATTTCACGGGACAGCTTCCCATTAAGTCTTACAGACTGAATGCGACCGACAAGAAATGTTCTTAGCCATTCCAGAAGATAACCACTTATTCCTATAGTTTCAAGCTTGTGGATCAAGTATCTGTGGTTGACTTTGTCGAACGCCTTCGAGAAATCAAGGTAAATGCTATCAACCTGGAATCTTCTTTCAAATGCATTGAGAATATTATGATGGTAAATTAACAGATTAGATACAGTGCTGCGTCCAGGGAAGAAGCCATGTTGTTGTGGAATGATAATGTGTTTAAGATGATTTAAAAGATGTTTTGTAACCAATTTATCGAAAATCTTTGGGATGGCAGACTGAATACTAATACCTCTATAGTTAGTAATATTCTCCCTTTCCCCTGATTTATGTATTGGCGTTATAAAACTGCTCTTCCAAAGTAATGGAAAATATCCTGTTCCCAGGGACAAATTGAAGATGTATTTCAAAGGATTTGTTAGAGAACAAGGACACATGCGTAAGAGGATTGAGGGAACTCCATCTGGTCCACTTGACAACCTTAATGGGGCATGAGATAATTCGTCATATACCTCTTCAGTTTTAAGTAACAATGAGTGCAAATTCTCACATTGTCTAACAACACCCAAAAAATTTGGCAAATCGCAAAGACTGTCTCGTTGATAGACATCAGCAAAAAAACTTGCAAATAAGTTAGCTTTAGCAGTATCATCCCCAGTTCTAGACTCGCCAAAAAACATCTCCCGTGGGTAGCCTGTAGATTTACGAAGCTTATTTATATGTCCCCAGAATCTTTTTGGATCAGCCTCAAAATTATTTTCTAGAGAGTTGATATATAAACTGTGACATGTATCATGAAGAGTTTTACATAAAGCTCTAAGATTTGAGAATTCCTGGTAATCGCTTTGAGAACCGGTTTGCTTATATTTATGATGAGCTCTCTTTTTTTCTATAATTAGTTGCTTTAGCTCATTTGAAAACCACACGGGAAATTTATAGGAGCACTTTATAACCTTTACCGGCACAAATTCATTCAAACATTCATAAATAACATCATACAAAAATCCTACCGCGTCATCAACATTCGTAAGACAGTACAGATCATTCCAATTAACAGAAGAAAGAAAATTATTCATCATTAAATAATTGCAGCTCTTAAAGACTAACACAGTATCCTTATACATCGAAGACTCATTAAAATAATCAATTGGTACATAAAGTTCATAAGGTTTGTGATTACAACTTTCTCGAAAGATTGGATCTATTGCCTCACCAACTTGTATGTCCCTGATATGTGAAAACACTAAATCAAGAAACCTACCATGTTGGTTCGGCACATTATTGCACTGAAAAAGATTTAAATATGCAAATGATTCACTAACTACACTAGCTGATTGACTTACAGGATAATTTGCCGCTACCCCATATGTATCATTCCCCCAAGTGTCTCTAGGCAAATTGTAATCGCCCATTATTACAGCAGTACAATGAGAATGCTCTGATAATATATTATCAACAGTATTACAGTGTCTTTCATAAGAATCCATACCTGAGCCAGGAGGAATGTACACGCAACCAAAGATAAAACCATTACCATTAGACAAAGATAGCATTACAAACAATTGTTCCATATTAAAGGTACTCTCTTTCATAATCAATTTTGTATTTAGACTTTTGTTGATGGCGGTGAAGACTCCACCACCAACAATGTCCAGTTCAACATCATGAAATCTATCTTGCTTCAGTTTTCAGTTGATTCAATTTGGTTCGCAGACCAGAAACATTATGAAAGTAACATTTCAAAGACCGTTTTTTGAAACTTGATCGTTTTTTGAAAAGTTTGATCTATCAGAATCTCCTTGATTTGAGTGCGGAAGGCGATTACTAGGGTTGTTTGAAGTAGGTCTTTCGAATGTAAATTTTCTAAACATTATATTTGGTGGCCAAAAGTTGCTACACTTCAGTTTACATTCATGTTGTTCACTTATGCCAACCCTAAAAGAGCTATATTGGTCAGAAGTTTTTAAAAGTTTAACTATAACGTCAGTATCAGCAACTTCTGCCTTTCGCTTTATATAATCGGTTATGGATTCACATGTAACAGAGTTAATTACCCTACCAATATAAAACCATATTTTTCTGCTTTGTGGTGGTTTCCTTGGGACTCCTGATGGTTCTCCCGTTCCACATGCTAAGGCATATGATCCATTTTTATTGCTATTGGGAGTACTAGGCATATGGTTGTCCTTAACTTTAGGCACATTCTGTTCAGGTAGAGCCAAAGATGGTAATGAAACTGGCCGAGACACCAAAGCTAGTAGATTTGCATAAAGTCTTAGCAAGATCAACATTAGATGACTTAATTGAATTTGAGACTGCATCAAGTTTTAATGCTATTTGTTGTTGCGTTTCCTCCAACAAATTGTTATAAAATGATGTCAATTTAGTGGTTACTTCTGAAATAAGTTCCCTTTGGAAGTTATTAAAAAGTGAGGATATTTGAGGTACAATGATAGATTTGAATGAATTTTCAAGTTCTTCACACAGATTTTCTGCCCCGGTGGTTAAATCCCCTTGTTGTAATTTATCCTCCACCAAAGCCATCTTTTTGATACAGATTTTACAATAGCACCTAACAGTTTTACTTACAGCAATTGCGCATCTCACTTCTTGAGCAGACAAGCCAAAACAATCTTTACACAGTTGTGTTTTACATACATCACATATTAATGCCACTTTTTCTTCATAAAGCTGATAACAAGTATCACATTTAAATTTAGGCATGGTTACCTTGTAAACCCTGCCTTAGATTCCAAAAATTAATAGGAAGAAGAAAGCAACTAACTTCACTTTGCTGAACTGTCAGACTGTCATGGGTTTCTGTAGGTTATGTCAAATGTTTGTTTACATTTACCGGTGTTTCTGGTGATGATCTAGAAAATCTAAACCACAGCAGCTCTCCACTAGCAATAACCTTCCTGGGCAGTCCACAGCTACAAATTTCAGTTCTGCACTATTTTAGGATTTTATAGGACTTATAATTAATGGAAAATTCAACATAAAAGCAGACAATAAAACATGCAATTTGACAGGTAGGAGTACGCGCGCAATGCATGCGGTGCAAGATTGTGCATGGGGCACATATGCGTACATCACTGGCAACAAAAACTAAAAGTGTCCATTAATGACCGATTGCCGACAGTAAATAGCTTCGAGGTGTTAAAACATAAGGCAAACGAACGGTAAAATAAACCCATTGAAACGAGATGCCTACCATCTGGAAGTGCGTAAACACAAAATTATTGAAAGTTATGCCAATGGAATTTTCAATAATAAATTTATATTTAGAATTTGTCTATTTTAACTGGAATTAGGTTTTTTCGACCGAATCTCCTGTGGTGAACGGACGAAGAAAAGTGCTCTCCCATACTTTTAACTAAATTACTAACAATATCCTGTGTTTTGATAACCTTTATGAAAATAATAAACCTGATAACATATTAGAGGGATTAAGGTAGGATCTTTCCTATAGTATCTATATACAACGTTATTTCTGGCCGGGAAAAAAAAGTTAGGTTAGGAAGGGTCGAGAAACTACTGCGTAGTTATGGTAGACCGATGGGGGAACCCCCTGGGGGCCCGAGGGGCCCCTCATTAAAGATTATGTTAAATTTAAGTACGAAACAGATGCTCTGGGTCCTTTCCAGGTAGTCCTGCAAGGATCAGGGGAAAATAATGTAGGAAATTTACATACAATGGCTTTAGCAAAGGAATTATTTAATTTAACTATTGATGGTATCAAGGGACCCTTTAGGAAGGGCAAAAACAAGATACTGGTAGAATTTAACAGCCCTGAATCGGCAAATAACCTTGTAGATAATGAATATTTGAAAAATAAGGGATATACAATGTATATACCAGAACATAATGTTTCATGTAAAGGGGTAGTCAGGGGCGTTAGCAAGGAATTTGAAGTAGAAGAAATTTTAAGATGTACTGAGGGTTACATTAGTGTAATGAAAGTAAAAAGGTTTAACAGAAGAGCTACGAAAGAAAATGGAGAAATAGAATATTTAAAAACAGGAACATGTCTAATGACTTTTAACGGCAAAACTGTACCAAAAACAGTTAATATTTTTGGCTTAGAATACTCGGTAGAACCTTATATAATGCCTGTTACCCAGTGTTACAACTGTTTACTTTATGGGCATATTCAAAAGCAATGCAGGGGAAATAAAAAATGCCAGAAATGTGGAGAGAAAGATCATAAGGGTGCATGTGAGTATGAATGTGAAAACAAAGAAAATCATGAATCAGTCTATAACAATGGAACAAAGTGTATCAATTGTGACAGTCTGGAACACTCGTCTATAAACAAAACGTGTCCGGAATACGCTAGACAACAACAAATTCGCATGTATATGGCCCTAGATAATATGTCCTACTATGATGCTAATCAAGCTTTACCTAGAATCAAAAAAAATATCAATGAAAAGAGATTCGTTAGATACTCCGAGGATTTTCCGAATTTGAAACAAAAAAATACTACAATACCAAACTTTAACTCGTTAAGTCAAAATAGACAGTTATTCTATGAGAGTAGAAAAGGAGTAAACTCCCAACCTACGTACAGTAGTAGCGTTTCTAGCTTTAAAAAGAGGAAGGCGTCGCGTCGTCGCCGCCTATAATTGCGAATGTAGATGTTAGTAAGGTAAAGAAGTGTTTATTTCCTCCCGTTGGCAGGATGCTCGATTTGGGGCCAATCTATCAAACTAAGAGTAATAGTCTTGGTAACAGTCAAGTGTTGTCTCCAGACCCAACCTTTGGGGATAATGCATCTATGGATCAAGATATGGGAAGGCAAGAGAGAGAAAAAATTGAGAAAGAATTAATTAGAAAAATCATAAACTTATCAGCTAGCGACCTAATTTTAGCAAAAAATTATATCCAAAATTGCACAGAAGGCGATGTTCCGGGGTGGTCTCCGAACCTGGGAGATGGCTGGTAAATCTCTAAACATTTTACAATGGAACATACGCAGTGTATGTTCTAACATGATAAACTTAAAATTACTAATACAAACATATAATTTATAGTAGAGTGCTACTTATAACTTATTTTGACTTCTGTGGGCACCTCGGGGTTACAAGCTGAAATTTTCACAGAATGAAGGCTTTATTATATTAAATCAAAATCCGAAGGTAATAAAAAATCATCACGGGCAAAAGGGCAGTATACCTAAAAATAGAGATTATTATATGAACGTGTAGGATATTAAATTATGAATGTTTTCATATATAATTCATCTACATTTTTGTACTAATTATATTTTTTATCATTGCTTGAAATATGCAGATTACATTGGCCCTTACGGCAAAATAAATCAAAAAATTGAAATATCTACCTTCGAACCTGGGCAAAATCTGATTGAAATATACTAATTTTTGTATTCACCTCGCATTCTCTCCGAAATGAAGGCTCAAATCAAAAATTTTTATTCTTGCAAAAAGTTTGCCTTAAGTATTTAGAATACATAGGTGCATGAATACATTTTCTTTTTCTCAAATGGTAATGGAAAAATAGAATTAAATATAAAAAAGTAATTTTCTTCAAGCCACGACCGGCCGATCTCTCGCTTCCCGAGCACTCTGGTATCTCACTTTTCTTCATAGCTTCGTCTCTTTCGCGCCTATTGTACAATACAATAAGTGCTTTTATACCATTACGGGTTAGAATACTAATAATAATAATAGCTATTATTAATTGAATAAAGTCAATGAAGACATTTTCGATTATACTGAAATTTATTTTTCCTATACTTTGCTAGGTAATAAAGAAGTAGAAAAAAAAATCATATACTTAATGCAACTGCTATTAAAAAAAATACTAGCTTTTATTCAGAATAGAAAAACTGAAAATGTAAAAAATCTTTCTAATAACAAAATCTATTTATCTTCAGTGTCTGTATCTCCTTCAGGAATAGACATAATGACTTCAATATTGCCTTCCAGTATTTTTTTGCATGATCCTATGCAACCTATTTAATTTGTTCTACGTCTACAAGCTTGCTTCCATACAATCTAATAAAAAATTATTTGATTAGGTTTTATTATGTACCTATTTAATCTAATAATAATTTACCTTTTTTTACATCCACATGCAATAAATACTTTTACATCTGAAGGAAATGCTGGTGTTGTTAAAATTGAGGATAATTTGGATATCACCTGCCTCCTCAAATTTCCATCCGCATTCTGTCACCTCTGGTAATAGGGGGTTTGGTTCTAAAGAACTGAAGCACACCTTAGTTTGATAATGTGCCCTCATACTGCGAAATTTTAAACTATTTTTTGTAGGGGCTAGTTTTTTCAATTAGCGATGAATACGCCAATAGTGTACTGTAAATATTAATAGACGAAATGTTTGGATTTGTTGAAAATAATTTTATGATAAATTTCTCTATGTTATTGAACATGCCATCTGAAAATTCCTGGACCCAATACCGTCTAAATAATCGGAATAATTTAGATCCATTTTCCAACATTTTATTTTTCCTAATCCTGAAAACTGGCTGGTTGTATGACAACCCGTTAGAGCATGAAATGCAGGTAATTTTTTTGCAAGTTTTTCTTCTAGGTTGATGTCATGAACGGCCACATATCGCACCGAATTTCCTCTTCCACATTTTACCCCAAATTCTCTAGAAATATATATATTTTTAATATGTACCAGAAGTACAAGTACATCAGTGTCATTGGAGTCCACGATGCATGTCAAATAATACATACAATGTTTAGCAGAGGGTATAATGCAACAAAATCCTAGTATCAGCTTCTTCGTGACTATAGAGGATAGTAATTTGTTGTCAATTGGTTCGCAATTTGTTTTCTTATCAAAAATATTGGTAAATCCCCCACTACAGTTGCGAACTTGAAATTCTTTTTATGAGAGTGCTCGTTCAGATAAAAGGTTCGTTAACTGTTTTTTTTTTAACTAAAAACAGAGTGGATAAATAAATTCCACTGTTTTGGATGTAAAAAGGTCTCTCTGTAAGATTAAATCGGTACATAATAAAACTTAATTAAATAAATTTTTATTAGATTGTATCAAAGCAAAGCTTGTACACGTAGAAGAAATTAAATAGGTTGCATAGGATCATGAAAAAAAATACTGGAAGGCAATGTTGAAGTCATTGTGTATATTCCTGAAGAAGATACAGACACGGAAGATAAATAGATTTTGTTATTATAAATTTTTTTTACATTTTCAGTATTTCTATTCTGAATAAAAGCTAGTCTTTTTTTTAATAGCAGTTGCATTAAGTATATGATTTGTTTTCTACTTCTTTATTACCTAGCAATGTATAGGAAAAATAAATTTCAGTATAATCGAAAATGTCTTCATTGACTTTATTCAATTAATAATAGCTATTATTATTATTAGTATTCTAACACGTAATGGTGTAAAAGCACTTATTGTATTGTTTAATAGGCGCGAGAGAGAGGAAGCTATGAAGAAAAGTGAGATACTAGAGTGCTCGGGAAGCGAGAGATCGGCCGGTCGCTGCTTGAAGAAAATTACTTTTTTACATTTAATTCTATTTTTCCATTACCATTTGAGAAAAAGAAAATGTATT
>MU193765.1:10448-22123 GCA_016904865.1 Pissodes strobi | reverse complement strand
TTGAACAGTATCAAGAAAAAAATTAGTGTAGTTATACCACCAAGAATGTTAATACCCACTATTGAAGATTGCTACGATACTTTGATTTCTAAACGGTATTATAATGCTCTTGTTGCCCTAATAGATATTATGGGGGAACAACTTGCAAATTTACAGTTCGCCGACATTACCCCGAATATGTCAGAATTGACAAACTTCTTTTTAAAGGCACTTCAGTTTCGTTGTGACAGTAGTTCTACAGTGGAGATAGACAATTTAGTAGAAGATCAGGTAGTGAAAACTTTAACTGTCTTTATTTTAAAGCTATCTGAGAGTTCTTTTAGACCATTTTATTTGCAATTGCATGATTGGGCTCTCAGAGCTAAGTCGAATCGTGAGCGATTAATAACTTTTTATCATTTATCCGAGAGCATAGGTCAGGCGCTAAAAGGATTGTTTGTTTTATTTGCTGGTAGTATACTAAATAACGCATCTGATATTTTACGCGAAATTGTAAGTACATCAGACAGTAACTTTTTTGATGATGAAATTAAAACAGTTTTATTGCTCGAGTTTGTTTTAAAAACGCTTCAAGTAATTTTTAAATATGATAACAAGAAACTTATCAATCGAGATCGATTTGAATTATTAATGCAACCGTTAATTGATCTATTGGAAAAAGATATTGATGGCATAGAGGCCTTAGTTAAACGCAATGAAACATTAATAACTCCCACAATTGTTAGTTTTTCATTAGCAATAGCCGATGACTCGCTATGGAAAGAAATGAATTATCAGATTCTTTTAAAAATGCGAAGCTCATATCCCGATATCCGGCTAGTAGCACTACACTGTCTGACGGAAGTGGTATCAAAATTAAGAGACGATTTCTTGCCATTGCTACCTGAAACAGTACCTTTCTTAGCGGAACTTTTGGAGGATGAAGATGAAAGAGTTGAACGTTCATGTCAAAAAGCAATTCGGGAAATGGAAAAAGTGCTTGGAGAGCCATTGCAAAAATATTTTTGATTATTTATTAAAGGAATTTAGAGATAGTAACTGATACATTTAAGTGATTTTAAGCTACTAGCTATATATAACATTACACTCTATTTATTTCACGTAATGTTTCATTTAAAACTGTAGATTGATATGATTTATTGAGACATCATGATTCATGAAAAATACATTGGCTCTTGGTAAGCCATTGGTCTATGTTCACCAGTAGCGTTGCTAAATTTGGTTGATAATAACAATAATATGGGAAATATTGAATGAACTACATAATTTCGGAATACAATTCCGCCTCTGTATATAAATAGTTTGTATCTGTACATTTTAAAGACACGTTGACCAGACTTTATTGATTATTATTAAGATTCTAATATATTTTATTTTATACTAAAATTACTATTGTGTAGATAGTCGGACATGTTTTCTTAGGTTTAGGTAGTTACTGCTTAGACGTGAATTCGTTTATTGAGCTTTGTACTTTATATTTGACCTACCTGGAGTAAAGTGGCTTGCATATTTATGTCTTAATTTTTGATAATATTTATCCACCAGCCAGTTTGCTCCAGGTCAAATCGTGTGCTTGTAGGCATTGGTCAAAATTTTAAAAATTTATTATTTCACAAACTAAATAAAAATAATGGCTACTGGTTCATTGTTTAACCAATAGTCATGTACATATTGTAAATAGTATTCTTTCATTTCCGTGATTCTTGATATTTATAAAATCAAACATTTTTGTAAGTTAAATTTAATAAATCTGTTGAATCAAAATATCTAGAATATTATTTCAAAAACGCCCATAATGCGAGTTTTTGTAAAATGCTTAAATCGATATAGATTTCATTTATAGTCCTATTTAATAATATGTGAATGCAAGTGACAAAAAATCTAGGAAAAAGTATACTTAGCAAATTTCTCAAATTTAACGCATTTTTAAAACACGTTTCTGTTTGAACCACTGATCTATACGAAAGATCAGTGGTTTGAACGGATGGCAGATGAAAATAGTCACAATTCGGAAAACGGTAAATTTCGAGAAATTTGTCACAATCGAGTAAAGTCACAATTTCGGGTAATTTCAAAGCAAAATGCTTACAGATAAAAAATTTTTAAGATAGCTTATAAACTCATAGTAAAAATTCAACAGAACGACGTTGATATATAGTATTGACATAAAGAAAAATTAATATCACAAATAAATCAAGCCAGATACAGAATATTAAAAATAACCATTATTTAAGAAAATTTAAATTCAAGGGATATAAATACAAATTGCCAATTAGTTTGGTTTGAATCAGTTAGATGGACTATCAGAACCGGAATCGATGTACACCGGTTTCAAGTCTTGAACATGCCAAACCACCCTTGCTATTACCTTGTTCATCTTTGAGTTCGTAGGTAGGGGAGGAGGGGGCACAGGGGACCGGCGGGGCACATAGGTCCGCTCGATTTATTTTATTACAGGTAGCGCCACCTATTAGATCATGTCCAAAATAGCAAGATAGCCGTGCACCAGTGTTGCCAACGACACGGAATCTTCCGTGTTTTCACGGATTTTTGAAACTAGAACACGGACACGGACTTTATTGGGTACCGTGCAATGAAAACACGGATTTTTTTACAGAAGATTTGGCGTTATTATATTTGTGTCATATGTCCATTTTAATATAATTCACTTAATTTTAATCGATATTTCATATAGATATTATTAAATCCTAAAAATAGAATAGATGTGCCAATCTACTGGTCTCTTTAGTTTCAAAGATGCGCATCGATCTCCATAGATCGGTGAAGATGCGTTGATAAATCGGAATTTCAAAATATTGACGACCACTGACAGTTTTGGGCTTTGGGTCAAACGCTCAATGCGAAAGTCAGTTCACCATGAGCGCCGGTGCGAGGGGGCAGTTGCCTAAAGTATTAAAATAATGCATAGTATAAAAAAATATTTCAAACTCATTAAAATTTAGAAAAACTATCTACACGTTATTTTTGTTGACCCCCCCCTCCCTCCCTCCTGAAATTCGTTCTGCCGGCGCCCATAATTTTAACATATAAATCTAATCAAAATAAAGAAATTGTTTAATCACTAGTACCATTAATGGAAGTCTGCTGGCTTCATAGGTGGTAAAAAAATATATTGTGTTCTATTTAAGCCAGTCAAATCAATGTTAAAAAATTGTAAAGACGGATTCGGCATTGTCTTTGAGTTATCTTAAGTTGATTATTTGTAAAAAGAAGAATTATTTTATGCTGTTTCGAATAAATGGATTAAATAAGAAGACTTTCTCTGCTTCTCATTTTAAGCGTCGTAAGCTGGTAAGCAACTATTGAATTATTTTGTCTTAATTACCATCATGAAAAATCCGGAGTGGTGCATATGACGTCATATTCTATTTATTTTCTAGTTGAACATTTCAACTCGGTGCCATCTTTCTTGCAAGAGCTTAACTCTTCGATATACAATTGATTTTACGTTTACAGTAACCATTTTTAAGCTACATTTCAGGGACACGGAAAAACACGGAAATTTTGAGGACTCTGCTACGGATTTTTTTTGATTTATGGTTGGCAACACTGCCGTGCACTTTCTATTATATTCCAATTATAAGAACGTCCATGTATTGTGAAGGTCATGGTGAACAAAAAATTGATTTTAAAGGTGAGTAATGTTAAATATTATATCTTAATCAAGTGTGATTGTCACGTTATTGTTTATATGCCTTTATTTATTATTATACCCAACAAAAGCACGACTATTTTGCTACAAAATAAGCTGATTATCGAAGATGTAAACAAACGTTGTGTCGAGTGGCGGGAATTATAAATTTAATTGTGGTGCTGGGGCACAGAGGTCCACTTAGGGTCCTCTGTGCCCCAAAGCGGTCCGCTGTGCCCCAAAAGTGGTTTTGAATGCCCTACGTTTATTTTATTTATTTATTATGTATTTATATTATCATAAACGACTTTTATTTTTAGATGGTACGTAACTACGTAATAAAAAGACTAGAACCTTCGTGGACGGAGGAAGATATGACAAAAGCATTGGAAATGATAAACCGAAACGAAATTTCCAGTCGAAAAGCATTTGAACGTTTTCGAATACCTAAGACTTGTCTTTTGCGACGAAAACATAAACAACTGATGCCAAAAACGCCAAGAAACGACCATTTTAAACAAGTTTTTACTGTAGAACAAGAGACTGAATTAGTGGAGCATATTTTAGACTTAGAAAGGCGCTTTTATGGAATTACTCCTTTGGATGCTCGTCGGCTTGCATTTGAGTTAGCAGAAAACTTGCAGTTGAATCATCCATTTAACAAGACTACAAAATTGGCTGGTAACGACTGGTTGTCGGGATTTAGAAAAAGAAATCCTCATCTTTCTATTAGAGCTCCTGATCCTACTAGCATAGCACGAGCAGCAGGATTTAATAAACCACAAGTTCAGAAGTTTTTTGATGTTGTACGATCAGCTTTAGAGGCCCATAATATTCAACCAGACCAGATATATAACATTGATGAAACTGGTGTCAATTCGGTACCGGTTCCTAGAAAAATATTAGCCGAAAAGGGTAAAAAACAAGTCGGGCGGATAGTGAGCACTGAACGAGGATTTAATGTCACTGCAGTTTGTGGGATTTCAGCAGCAGGATCCTACATTCCACCCTTTTTTCTTTTTCCCCGACAGCGAATGAACCCAATATTTATGAGAGGATATTCACCAGGTGCAGTTGGTTATGCAAACGGTTCTGGATGGATGGATTCCGATCATTTTGTCAAGTATTTGGACCACTTTATAAACCACGTGAAACCTGGCCCGAACAAGAAAATATTATTAATCCTCGATAATCACAATAGTCACAGGACACTAGCTGCAATAACTAAAGCAAGACAAAATAATATTATAATGATTTCTCTTCCACCCCATACCAGTCACCGTCTACAGCCCCTTGACTGCACTGTGTTTGGGTCTTTGAAACACCAGTATGCATGATTTATGGCACACTAATAACCCTGGATCGCGTGTGTCATTATATGATATCGTAGGAATATTTTCGAGGGCATTCCTTCATGTTGCCACTATGGAGAAAGCTGTAAAAGGTTTTCAAACGACAGGAATTTATCCATTTAATAACGAAATATTTTCTGAGGAATGTTTCCTACCTGCTGAAGTTACAGATGTTCCGGCGACGGAATAAACTGAAAGACCGATACCAGCAAATAATTTTCCAGACCAACCTGAAACTAAAAACTTATTTAAGGAACCACAGCCGAGTTGTAGTTACACTTCGTTCAAAGATGCTATCCTGAAAGTTTCTCCGAAGCCGAAGTCAGATGCCCGTAAAAATATAAACCAAAATTCACAAAAGAAAGTTAGCAGAGCTCAGCATGCTGAAGAATTAACAAGTTCGCCATTTAAAGACCAGCTTATTGCGAAAGAAGCGGAAAAAAAACAAAATACCAAAAGCGTGAAAAGAAAACTTACTGAAAATGCCGAAAGAAAGCTCTATACAAGGAAAAAAAACCGCGGAAAAGAAAGTCGTAGAGGTTTCAAGTAGTGATAGTGAAGACGAAGGCACTAACGCCATAATATGCATTTATTGTCCAAGCAGGTATGGCGAATCAATAGCAGGGGAAGGATGGATTCAATGCCAGAATTGTAGAGGCTGGGCACATAATGCTTGCGCGGGAGTGTCGGAAAACGATGAAGAGTTTATTTGTTTAAAATGTGCCTAAGCTTCTATTTAAAAATAAAACATTTGAAGTAAATATTTGTTTTCTAACTGTATAGTTTCTAAAATATATGATTTCTGCAAACACTAAGTCATTTTGTCACAACCCTATTTAAAAATTAATTATTAGGCACATGGTCTCGATGCCCCAGTACTAAGTCCCCTGTGCCCCAGTAGTTCGTCCCATGTGCCCCACTACTATGGGCGCATAGGACCAGCGCAGAGTATCCAAAAAACGCGTATAATTGTTTTTTGTTATTGCTTATATCAATTTTATGGTTGGAAATCGGTAAAGTAATGTATATACTAGAAATAGTAAGGTTTACACATTTTCAGTTATTTTTTTTTAGGAAATAAACATAAAAATTCCTTAAGCGGTCCCCTGTGCCCCCTCCTCCCCTACACGTACCGGTTTTCTTTTTGATCTTAAATGAACCTAAGAACTCGGGCGCCAATTTTGAGCTGAAGTAATTGGCAGCGTTAGAGAGTACTTTATTTTTACGCCGTACCTCTTGTCCAGAAACAAAATTGACCGGACGTCTTCGAAGATTATATTGGAGTCGATTTCTTGACTGCGCCGACCCAATTTTATTATGAATCTTCTCAAACAGTTGCTTACAAGTTTCGATCCGTTTTCGAATGTAATTTTAACTGTCCGTTTCGGCTGATGGAATGCCTTCGGTATAATCTTGCCCAAAGAGTTTATGTTCCCGCTCAAAGTTAACTAAATAGGGAATATAACCGGTAGTTTCATGACGTGAGGTTCGAATAGCACAACCAATAGACGGAAGGTTAATCTTCCCAAGTTGATGATCATTTTGGTGAACATAAGATCGTAACATGCTTTTGACGACTGTATTTACACCTTCAGTATGATCGGCACGAGGATAATAAGGTGCGGTATAGAATATTTTGACCTTATACTTGTCATAAAGAGATTGGAATTCTTTGAATTTCATCTGAGTACCATTATCACAAGTTAAATACTGCGGAGCCTCATAAACCAAGAAAATGCCCTGTTCCATATGTGACTAAAGTTTTTGCGGTAGCAGAACGGCAAGGAAAGAGAACAACATATTTACTAAAGTAGTCGGTAACTACCAAGATGTGAGTATTGCCCTGTTTTGAACGAGGTAATGGTCCTATACAAAATCTGAACTGGGTCCCCGAATATCTGGTCGATTACCCATTAAACCTGCTGGTGCTTTTTGCTCCACCTTATTTTGAGCACAAATATGACAGGATCGGACATACTTAGCAACATCTGCTCTCATCTTATGATCTTAGGCCAATAGTAACGTTCAGCTATTTCCTAGATGGTGGAATATAATGATCAGCTCGGTACTTTTTAGCCTCAAGCTTAAGACACTGTCTCCAGCTCCTCCAATGAAGTAACAACAAGAAGCTGAGTTGTATAAAATGGAGACAGATTTCTTGAAATGATATCTAGTTGAGCATCATGGGGCAAACCTCCATAACGCCTAAACAAAGCACTCATACTGGACAAATAATCCACAATACTGTCAGACTGGTCTTGAGTTGTTTCCAAAATTTCTTTAAATAACCTAGATTTATAATCAAGTGGTTCAAAATGTTTACATACAGGATATCAGACAAACTTTTCCAGTTAACAAACCTAGTTCGCTAAGCACCGAACCAATTCAAGGCTCTGCCAGAAAACAAATCTATAGCTGACTCAAATAATTCCTGTTCAGATATACCTCTAGCGTAACTCAGAAACTCTTTCTAAAAAGTTGTGAACCGAAAGTTGTTTTTCAGTCATCGGAGAATTTAAGATTCCCTTTTTCAACACGAGATTTAAAATTACTAGAGTGACAGAAAAGAATTTTAGTTGGTGTGGAATTAGTTGGTGGCTTATTAGAATTTGAACTAGAATCAAAAGAGTCTGAATCCCAATCATCTAACTTATACTAACTACTCATCTTAACAAAGCACTCAAATTTTTATCCGATTTTAAAAGTGAATCTAAACTATCCAAAGCAGATAATATTTCAAGGAAAGAATCGGTTCTAATTTTTAATTGTTCTTCTTTAAGATTACTAGTAGGTATTCGATTAATTCGATTTAACAAGTGAACGAGACGTGATTGAATACGTTCAAAATTAGATTTAGATTTAGCGTCTCCTGATAAACTTTCCACTGAAGTTTGGAAATCTGTTGTCAAAATATATTAAATTTCGCTGTCAAATTTAAGCTTATATGGTGGATAATTTAGAGGTTTGCCTTTTTCTAGTTGTAAAACTGGACGTAAAGCTGCGCGTAACTGATCGGCAGTTTTCGAATCATCAGCTGGTAGACCACGAATACTAGGGTCATAGACAAGCATCTCTTTTTTAAGATAACTAACTATCATATTATAATCCATCTTTACTGACTCAATAAAATAACAAAATTATAAACGAATAAAGAAAATTAGTATGTAAATGTAAATCAAAATCAGAAAATAATCAAAGTAACTGTCCTCTTCGGATTTTTTTTTTTTTTTTTTTTTTTTTATGGCAGTGGCACATACACTAAAGGTAGATCCTATGGCGCTCGACGAGCGGTGTGTGTGCGAAGATGGTGATTGACACGGTTCTTGAATATTTGTAGGTTGTAATTAGTGGGAAACAGATGTCCTGGAAGTGAGTTCCACAGTGATGCAGTGCGCCAGACAAAGGAGTTCTGGTAAAGCGATGTTCTAGGTGTTTCTAGTTGTACGACGAACTGGCGCGCTCCTGCCGTCTGTCGGGACTGCCTGACAGGAGTTGCCAGGGGCGGGATTATGCGGGCCAAATCCTGGGAACATCTGCCGTGAAAGTATCTGTAAAACAGAGACATCTCGGCCACATGTCTGCGATGTTCCAGACTATCCAGATTCCTGGTCAACTCCTGGTCAACTCCTGGTCAACTCCGCCGACGAGACGCACAGCCCTCTTCTGAATGGAATCCAGCAGCTTTAGGGTATGCTTTGGTGCGGCACCCCAGATATGTGAGCAATATTCTAAGCACGGTCTTATTTGCGCTTTGTACACCAAGAGCAACTGCTGTGGTGTATAGAGTTTTTTGTTGCGAAATAGCGCACCAAGCTTCTGGGAGGCTGATTTTGCGATGTTAGCAACATGGTCATGCCATGACATATTGCTGTTGACCGAGACACCCAGCAGCCCGATTGACGAGGATGAAGGAATGGTCGATCCTGCCATAATGATGTCGGGGCCCGCTGTATTGGCCCTCTTAGTAAACGTTGCTGCTTGGGTCTTTGCTGCATTGAACTGGACCAAATTTCGGTCGCCCCAAGTTTGAACTTTCTCCAGGTCTTGATTAATTGCTGTAATCTGCTCCTGTCTGCGGTGATGAGTCTCAGTCGCTGGTAAGGGTTTTTCTGATCTAAAGTGGGAGACAAGGGTACTGTCATCTGCAAAACTGTAAACAGGATTATTTGTTTCGGTCAGCAGGTCATTAATATAGATGAGGAACAGAGTTGGTGAAAGTATTGCGCCCTGAGGCACGCCCGCGTTGATGGTGAATGTGTCCGAGATGTGTCCATCGACTGCAACGTGTAGGGATCGGTTCTTAAGGAAACTGGCCAGCCAGCTGCAGAGAGAGGCGGGCAGTCCCAAGGACGGCAGTTTGTTGAGCAGTCCGTCATGCCATACTCTGTCGAATGCCTTTGAAATATCCAACGCAATCGCTCGAGACTCTCCGTAGTTTTCAATTGCCCTACTCCATATATGAGTGACATAGGCCAATATATCTCCTGTCGATCTCTCTTTGCGAAAGCCGTATTGATTATCGCTGATTATTCTGTTGCTCTCGAGGTACTTGAGTAGTTGCTGGTTGACTACACGTTCCATGACTTTGGAGATTATTGGAAGCAAGGCAATCGGGCGATAGTTTGAGGGCGTGGTTTTCTTGCCTTTTTTTGGAACAGGTTGCACTCGAGCGACTTTCCAAGAGGATGGGTAAATCCCTTTTCTGTAAGAAAGAGAAAAAAGCCTGGAAAAAACAGGTGTTAGTTCGTTGGCGCAGTTCTTTAGCACGATGGCAGGTATTCCGTCCGGTCCTGATGCCTTTTGTGTATCTAGTTCTTTAAGGATTTTGCGAATATCACGATGAGAAAACTTGACTTCTGCCATGGTGGTGTTGATGTTCGGTATAGTGGGGAGAGTCTTGCTTTGGGGCACGTCTAAAGTAGAGTGCGATGAAAACATTTTGGCGAGCATGTTTGCTTTCTCCTTGGCTGTAGTCGCCGTGATGCCACATTCATCCGTCAAAGGTGGGAGAGACGTTTTTGTAAAGTTGTTACTTACTGCCTTTGCTACCGACCAGAAATTCCTGGAGCCACTGGGGCATTGCAAAAGTTTATTCCTGATCCTTTGATTGTGTTTGTCCTTAGTTTCGTCGATCACACGCTTGCACTCGTTTCTCGCTTCGATAAAATAATTGCGATTTTCAGCGGTCTGATTTTGCTGCCAGTTCTTATAGGCTTGCTGTTTCCTTCCTACAGCTCTTTCGCATCTTTTGTCGAACCAGGGCTTTCCTTTTGATGGTAACTTGATGGAATTTGGGATGTATGCTTCCATTCCTGAGGAGATTACTTGCATGATCTCTTCGCAGCAGTCTGGCGGGTCGTCAGCGGCAAAGCAGACGTCGAGCCAAGGAAGATCTAGGTAAAACTGCCATAGATCGTCCCAGTTTGCAGAATTGTAATGCCAGGTTTTGCGAGGCAATGGTGGATCCTTCTGTATGAGTGGCAATTCACAAACCGTTGTAATAAGTTTGTGGTCGGAGGTACCTAATGGCGGACCAACTGTAACCTTGTACTGGTCAGGATTGGTGGTCAGAAAAAGATCCAGGAGGGCGGCGAATTCGCCCCTCCCTGAGATTCGAGTTGGTTCGTCTACAAGTTGAGTAAGCCCGCAGCTGATGGCAAATGCTTCAGCTTCTCTACCTTCGTTGCCGGTCTTGTTGTGATGTTTGAGCCAGTTGGTGTTGTGGGCATTGAAGTCTCCCAGAACGATTATTTCTGAACTGGGGTGATCGACCTGTATTGAGTCAAAGGAGGTAGCTAGTGTTGAGAAAAAGCTTTGGTAGCCTCTATCGCTCGGAGGGCGATAGATACAACATATAAACTTGGTTAATCCCTTGGCGGTGAACTTGAGCCACATGACGTCAAGGTTGTTCAGTTCGAGTGTTTCCTCGCGGTGACATGAAAGGTCGCTTCGGACAAAAAGGCATATTCCGAACTTATATCTAAATCGGGTATGTAAGTCGTAACCAGGATAGAAGTAGTTCACTGTTGTTGTTGTAGAACATACTTGTGTTTCTGTAAGGGCTAATATGTGTGGTCTATTTGCTTGTAGATGTTGGTGTACCGAATTTATGTTTGTATTTAGGCCTCTTATGTTGCAGAAATCTATTCTAAATTGGTTCGGTATCTTTGCTGTCTGTGAAATGCGGAATGAAGGGCTCCCAGGGCCACCCAGCGCCCGGAGATCCGAATGGCCGGGGAGTTTACCTCCGGAATATTTTGATCCTGGAAGCACCATCATGTCCACATATTCCTACTGTGCAACCCGGGACCACCAGCGCGGAAGCGGAACGTGATTTGGGAAAACCACTTAGCGCTTCCCAATTCTGGTGGGGTGGTCTTTCACCGGACGATGCGAGTAGGCTTATGCATCTACCACCTAGCGCCGCTTCCACTCGAAGCATCGGCCTCAGACTCATTCCTTTGGCGGTCCCTAGTCTGACAGGGGTAAAAATGGGGTTTGTTGGATCACGCCCCAGTGATCAGCTCCAGACTTTGTACTTTGGTATTCTCCAGCCTGGAGGAGGACGATGGGATTTGATGGGCCACATCCCGTGGCAACTCGGAATGGTGGGGGCGTCACTCTCCGTAATCAAACTCCTCTCACCAGTTTGACGTTCCTGCCAGCCAATA
>MU193765.1:0-10438 GCA_016904865.1 Pissodes strobi | reverse complement strand
TCACCAGTTTGACGTTCCTGCCAGCCAATACAATGCAGCCCCTCTTGTCACAAACTGTCATTGATCAGCTCCAGACTATGTACTTTGGTCACGGCACATATAACAACCAGCAATATCACATCTTCTTTTTTCGCATCTGCGCAAGTCCGCGCGCAAGATATTCCTTGGTAGGAAATCCGTCAAACTGCCGCCAGCGGCGTCGTGTTTTTACGTCTGGTTTATTTTATTGCTATTGGAGTTAAATCGAAACCATAGGCGTGTATTTGTCAAATATTTGACATTGTGAGAGACGAACGTTGATTATGACATTATGTAATGCAAAAAGCGATGGTGTTTAAGCAATAAGGATTTGTACAAACCAGAGATATTTTTCCAAGAAGAATTTCTTTAGATTTCCTGCTCATACAACAACGTATACATATATTTCATAACCCATTGATATTTGAAATGTTATATTACGGCTCTGTTAAAGGAAAATCATACTTATATATTTCAAATCCAGCCCTGACTTTTCCTACCCAACTGACATTAGCAAGGTCAAATTTAATTTTTCGCCTGACAGGTCGAGTAATATTGCTGGTTGTTATATTTGCCGTGCTTTGGTGTTCTCCAGCCTGGGGGAGGACGATGGGATTTGATATGCCATATCCCATGGCAACTCGGAATGGCGGGGGCGTCACTCCGCGTAATCAAACTCCTCTCACCAGTTTGACGTTCCTGCCAGCCAATACAATGCAGCCCCTCTTGTCACAAACTGTCATTGATCAGTATGTAAATTAATACGCAATATTAGGAATATCAAAAATCGCACAGTAATCAATTCAATAATAACAATGATATAATGTAATACTTACTAAATAAAATTTAAATCACTAGTCATCAAAATAATATGCAACAATAATATACAATAATACCAACTAATGAAAATCACCCGGTGAATAAATCTAATAAGACATACAGGACGGATATCAGAATTTGCAATTTTGTAAAGAAAAAGTCTCTTAAAAAAACTAGCCCCATGTTGGGCGCCAAATTTGCAACACGTTTTTCTTATTAAGGTTAAAAGGTAGGCAAGTAGAGATTTTAATAAAAAAAACACCGGGGAGTCGTGTTTTCAATACCCGGCTCCGGGAGTGGAGATCTAGAGCGCCACCAGTTCTTACCAACTAAACTGGAAAAGCTCCACTGGTGCTGTACGGAGTTGTTAGGCACGCTTATCAAACACAGAAACTCAATCTTAACTTAACAAGAAAACACCATCTAAATTTACGGATCAATTTATTAGCTTCGAGGTTTTTTTTTGAACAGCAACAATCCTACAGTGAACATTTTGGAATTTAAAGGCAAAGGAATGTCAAAGGACTATTAAGTAATTAACAATAGTGGTACAATATGATGATTGTATGGAGACCAATTCTGTTGTTAATTTGGTATCCACTGTATGCCTTACACCTAAATGCTCTAAACGCTACAATCCGAAGTGGTCACTTTGGTTTACCTAAGCTTATTACATATATGCGTGCGCTAGTAGCTGCACCGATTATAAATGTAGCGATAATAATACCAATTGACAAAAGGCCACAATAATTATATCAGTCGACCAGATAAACGAATAAATAAATAAAGAATACAATTAATGAAAGCTATCTTAAAGCTTGGCTGTCAGTGCTTGATCTATATTTAAAGATTAAGAGCGATTATATCAATCGGTCAGAAAAATAAGTGAATAAATAAAATTAATCTATCTTAAAGCTTGGCCGACAAGACTAAATTTATATTTAAATATTAAAAGCGATTATTAATCGGCAAGAAAAATAAATGATTTAACGAAACTATGAGGGCTCTTTTAAGGCACAATCTACAGTGCTAAATGCATAATAATTAAAAAAAAAATGTAAATAATACTAAGCTTCTGTACGATACCCCGCTAGATCCGGTCAAGATCGGCGGTTGGTAAGACTGCCCTGCTCCACTGTATAGGCAAAAAGGAGTACCTCGGGTGAAGGCGCCGGGCACCGGTAGTAAGAACCAGGTACTGGCTTAGACTCGGTGGTATAACTGGCACAGGTATAGCCCGGTGATGAAAACCCGTAGCAACCCAATACTAATTAGGCGAAGCCCCTTATTTCAATGAAAAACCACAGCCCCCATTGCATAAATATATTTTCTTTATACAACAAATCCCCAAAAATTATCAATGGATTTTCAATGACCATCAGCAAATAAAAGAAATACAGAAGGTACAGACAACTTGAATATAAAAAAAATAAATAGGTATGAATCACCCTAAATAATATAAACTTCCCCATATGATCAAAACTAAAGTCACATTAAAATAAAAATTTAGATATGATAAAAGCAAAATATCTCATGGAATGCAATGCAAATGCTGATAAGGCAATTAAATCGTTATTAGATAAAAAAAACTGTAGCTATAATTTCCTCACTTGAGTCGAAGGGTGGCTAGAGAATCAGCGGCCCCGATCTTGTACGATGAGCTCGGAAAGCCTCTAGAAATAATGGAAAATAGCCCTTAGCATCATGGAGTTCACGTTTTTAACAAGAAATAGAAAAAAAATTAATTCCAGAAAAAGCTTACCTAGTGCAATACAAATATCCCAATAACTTGGCAGTGTCGAGCACTGGTTAGGGACTCACTCACAGATTTCCTCAAAGGGTAGTATTAACACAATACAAAAAGTTGAGTCCACTAAGACTGCACTAAAGCAAAAGGCTACCTCTCACACCGAAGGGTATTTCTAGGAGAACAAGAACTCTGCATCCGGTTCAGTCAATTTGCCTTTCCACTTCCACGATATTAGAAAAAAAGAACGTCGAATCAGAAAGACAAAAAATAATAGGGCCGAGTACTGCCGTATTGTATTCTAACGATTCGATACGAGGAATAATTCTAAGATAATAAACGACTTAGTTCTCGTTTATTATAGTTGTAAAACGACGGCGGAAGCCCCAATTAATGAGCTGAAATTTTCCAAGAAATGCTAGGAAATCCTCCTACGAAAATGATAAACCTTCAAAAATCTAAATCGAAAGCAACAATTACGGGAGGATAGCCCATTCCTACTACCCGGGACTACCAACCGAATATTAGAAAAATTTCGGCCTGCCGCGTGGAAAGATAAATCAGAGGTCCCAAAAATTGTCAGAAATAATCAGCCGGTGGCGAGATTTCAGTTAATAGTGAACTTGTGAATGAGATGCGCATGATTGGCTAGCTACGTGAGGTCACGCAACCAGTTGTTTGCAAGTCAGCAGATGGTCTAGGGGTCTGCACGGTTAGCCATCACTTCGGCGACCCGGGTTCAAATTCCGCCGGTTTTGTTTTTTAAGTAAACAGTTTTTTCTTGATTTTTGGGTTTTTCTTGGGTATGATTTGGGTTAGCACTTGGTTAGTTTTTTTTTATTGAGCCTCGGAGCGAGCGAAGCGAGCGGAGGGCCATATAGTTGCCAATTGCAGGTCTTTAAACTGCATGCATTCACAAGTGCACTACGAACTGAAATATCGCCAGCCGGTGACTTGAATTAAGCAAATTAGGGGTCCCAAAAAGTTATGAAATGATAAACCAAAAGCAGAATATGAATTTGACGGATCCAATGAGGCTTTACAGTAGGCTTAATTAACCTAATTCTTAAAAATATAGAACGACCAGCAAGCATAATTAATGTAATATAAATTAAGCAAAGGTATACTAATAACATAGTATCCTATTTTAGTAATTTGATCAAACCTAAGCGAGCTGTGGTTCGCTTATCAACTAAAATAAATATAGTCACATAGTGCCTGAGGGCTACATAAGAGAAAGGGGTGATCAAAACAGCTACTCAAGGCCACAACAGTGTTATAAAAGCTAGTACAAATATATCATTAACCTATATGTAGAATAAAATTAATTTTCATTAATAAATGCGGCAACCTTAAGTTTATTGACAACAAATTGAATTAATAAATTTAGAATTAATTAACCGAAGAGGTCAATACTCAATAATTCTTACCGCAAAGTATAGCATCTTTTGTTGCTAAATGCAGCATATAAAATGAACTTTAAAATCTTTTACACTGGCCAAATCAGACTGTTAGAGATGTCTAAAGTAATGGAGAAACTGATCAACGGATAGCTCCTAAAATATCTCGAATCGGCAGGCATCATAAGCGATCGCCACTTCCGCAAGCACAAATCAACGGGAGATCTCCTGACTTACGTGACCTACCTGTGGAGCAAAGCCATACGGCGAATCTCGTGCAGTGGCTCTCAATATATCCAAAGCATTTGATAGGGGGTGGCATGACGGATTGTTAAGCACATTGACAGCATACGGACTACCACCAGCACTGCTTCTATGGCTTTCCAATTTCTTAAGGGATCGAAGCATCCGAGTTGGTATTGATGGACATCTCTCGGGGGAATTTAAAAACATGCCGGAGTTGCTCAAAGGTTTATATTATCTCCCACACTGTTCCTACTCTATATCAACGTGCTCTTAGATAGAACAAACAATTCTATTTACAGCTTTGGCAGACGACAGCACTCTTATATCCTCATTCATTTCGTGGACTCCAATGGTCGCTGCTCATTCCCTGCGCGAGCTAGAAAATCAGATTGCTGCCATCAATGGGGATATGAACGCCATCGTGGAATGGGGTGAGGAGAATAATGCCCAGTTTAACGCAGGAAAGACTCAAGCAGCTGTCTTCTAAAAAAAAACAAACACCGGAGGACCTGACTTATCAATTACAGAACAAACACTGACTCTGGCCACATCCATAAGCCTGCTGGGCATCAACGTAGAAAACAACATGTCTTGGCGTAATCACGTCACCAAAATCGCCATGGAAGCTGCACAAAAGCTAGGAGCACTGTATAGAGCTAGAGCAAAAAAGTTGTATACACCTCATCAGCTCTATAAGGCCGAGATAAGACCATACAGCGGAGAGCAGTCCGTCTTGTAGATGACTCAGAGTTGACTATAGACCTTGATAGCCGTACGATTCAGTTGCGAAGACCTGTGACGTCGCTGGTTCGGGACTCCATTGTCTGGAGGACTGCCTTGCCTTGGAATGGACTTCCGAGTAATGTCTTTGCCGAAAACTAAAACCTACAGCGTCCACCATCTTCTCCGCACACGCACCGCTCGTTGTCTGCTTCTTGTATAGGATTTTCCTCTTGTGTGTGTGTGCCAAACATGAAAAAAAAAAGAAAAACTTGACAGATGAGGATAAGTGCTAACCCAAACAAACAGTTTTATAAAGGGCCGTTATTATTTATTTAAATGAAACTTTGAAAATGTGATTAAAAAATGATAGTACTAAAACGGAGTTTTATCCACAATACCGAAACAGAATTATTGCACTCGACGCGCGTTTCGCTAACCATGTTAGCATCATCAGGAGATGATTAAAACTAAATTTAAAACTCTACCTAACTCGCTTTTATACTAAATGTTTGCTTAATCAAGCGGAACCAAAGGAACCAATCCTGGAATTCCACTAGTCACGCTTGATCAACCAATACAATGGACTATACGGAATAGGCCCTCTATCTCTATTTAAACTATTCTTACATTTAATAATTTCCATACTTTCATATGCGTCTAATAATCTCTTATCAGTTATATTATGAATTAATTTTAAATTTTTAATTGTTATTCTATGATTGTTATCAAAAGCATGCTCGGCAACTCTTGATTTTTCTGTTCTACCACACTTTAAATGAGCTATGTGTTCCTTGAATCTCGTTTGTATAGATCTTCTAGTTTGCCCAACATATTTTTGGTTACAATCCATGCATCCAATTTCATATATTCCACTTCTTTCTAATATTTCAATTTTGTCTTTTGAACCACCTAATAATTTCTTAATGTTGAACTGAGTTTGGTATACTAATTTTAAACCTACTTTCTTAAAGACTTTTTGAAGTCCTCTAGTATACTGAGGATTATATGGTATCGAGACATATTTTGTATTTTCATCCTGGTTGACGAAAGAAGTGGAATCACGAATGGTCTTTCTAAACAAATGCCTATTAATTAGTCTATTTATTAAGTTAGTGTTGAAACCATTAACTTTCGCTATATTCTTAATTGTCTCCTTTTCATTATTAAATCTTTCTCTGCTGAGAGGAAAGTTAACCATACGGTGTACCAAAAAATGTAAGCTGGCCAATTTGTGTTGGTCGCAGTGGAAGGAGTCATTAGGAATATATCGGTTAGTGGCACTATTTATTCCTGTATTTAGGTTAGCCTACCTCAAAAAATACAAATGACATGTACTTCGAAGGCATTTCGAGAAAATTAGTATATTGTGAAACAAATTTTGAAAATTGTACTATTCATACGTCTTGCATACTTTGCCTTTTGAACAACTGCAACTATAATATTTTACGTCATATATCATATCATTAATTGATTTGATACTAAAATTTCCATTAAACATTATATTATTCACAACCTGTGTGAAAAGTATACTTTTCACACGGTGTGCTACAACATTAATATTCCACAAATGCAGGGTGGGATTTAAGATAGGCTGCAGTCTAAGGGCCTGAAGCACTGTCCAGATGAAAAATGAGTACGTCACTTTTTAAAATATATTTTTTTTTATTTTAGTAAATAAATAGTATACAGGTTTTGTGATCGTGATCATCATTCATCATTTGCATTGGGTTTAATTTGATGTGTTGTTTGACCAGCCTGGCGAGAATATATCCCCCTGTCTGTTAGTCGAAAGTTTCCCGAAGACGACGGAAAATGAGGAGCGTATACGTGGGCAAGGGAGGCAATTCTACAAGCCGTTGCTGTTCATATAAAGAAGGCGTACTCGTCATCTTATGGATAGAGCCCAAAGTGGTTCAAGAGTTCAAGATAGTTTCGATATAAATCATAAATTATTTATTAATAAATAATAATCAAATAGTTGCAGTTGAGACTGTTTAAATAAATTAGTGTCTATAATTCAAGTTTTAATGTTTAAATTAGTAGCTTGTTCTATCGGCTGTATGTACAGAAATAGATAGTGATTGAGTACTTCCGAGTCCTGCTTCTGAAGTATTGTATTCACACGGAACCCGGTAAGAACGTAATAATGTAACCATTAATAATATAAGCCTAAGCCTATTTCATATTAAGACGTTTCGATACAACAAAGTAAAGCTATAATAAGTAGTTTTTTTCGTATTTTTTATTTTTCCGTCTTTTTTAAACTAATACGTTGGACCGCCATAAAATAGATACTAATCAACATAAAAAGAAACTTGAATTTCAAAGCGGACAAAAATAGAAAACAGAAGCAAAAGAAGAATGAAGAAGTTATAGCTAATTCACTCGTGTGACCGATTATATGAACTCTAAAGCCAAGTTACTCTGTTCTTCTAAAAAATGACGAAAATACACGTTCACCTGCCTGCCCAAGTCAAGCTGAGCCTCAAAAGCTTGAAGATAGTGAAGCGGTTCAAAGAAAACAATTAAAGAATTTGAAAAGCAATTCCTGCCGTTTCTTCGGCATCTGCTTTAACTTTAAGTGAAAATGGTGGCTTGGAAAATGACATTGGATTATGACCTGAGTTTATGACACAAAGTAATCAATCTGGGTAGAAATGGACTCCACAGCACTTCAAAATGGTGAGAGTGATCTGTTTGATAGAACATCTTTGAAGCAAAACAATGGAGCTGCAAGGGGTTTTAGAAGAAAAATCGGAACACGGAACGGTGAAATCATAAACGTTCACGGTTTTTATTCTAGCAATGGACACGTCTATTAGTATATATGCAAACTTTTTTCCGAGCGCGCTCACAGTTTACTCATGACAGCTATTACGGTTAGCAAAATGCTGCTGGACGTCTGCTTGATCATGGGGTTTTTAAAGACCACCTAAGTGCTGCAAGTCGCTCTAAAGAAGTGCAGCGCATTGATCAAGAACTAACTTGGCAAGAAGGACGATGCAGAAAAATGCTGGCGTTAAGTTCTCCGGAGATTGATAAGTGTGGTAGCTTTCATCGGTGAAACAGGTTTAGGATAAAGAGGTGAAAATGAGATATTCGCATCACCGAGAAATGGTAACTACGTGGGATTACTAGAGCTATTTAGAAATATTAAGCGATCGCATAAAGATATGTTTTAAGGATTGGTCAAGTTTGTGAAGAAGAAAAAAGTGAAACATACATTAAGAACTACCGTGGTCAATCTTATGATGAGGCTTCTTCAATGAACAGAAAGTACAATGACCTTCAATCGTTGGTACTGGCAGGAAATAAATTAGCAGTATGAGCACCTTGCGTTGTGCATTCCATTCACTCAATTTTGTAGTGCAGGCTACTCCCGTGTGCTGTCTAGGTGCTGTACGTAATTTTGCATTTTTGCAAGAACTTAATGTAGGATATTTTACGGCCTCAGCTAACATATACAAGGTTTTAACTGATAGCTTGAAAAAGGAGACGCTGACAAACTCATTTTCGTGCCAAAACGGCAACGGCCAACGAAAACTCGTTAGCCATGCAGAGCAGATGCTACAAAAGCCATTTTGCTAGCCCAGAGAAATTTCAAGGGCAAAGAAGATTCAGGAAAATCACGTGTTACTGCTTTAAGTTTGCATAACAAAATGTCAAAATTGGAAACGGGGCTATACAGAGTATTTTGGGAAAATAACTTGGGTCAAGTAACTAAAACTGGTAAAATTTTGCAAACGCTTAGATTGGGCGTGCATACAACCATCTCAGCACTGGGTGTCGCTAACACGCAACATAAGACAAGACGGGATCGGGATAGAATATGAGGTAAAACCTGCTGAATTAGCTAACTCTGATTGCGCAGGATATGAGAATGAAACACAGCGAGAACGTAAAATGAGCGTGCGTTTTGTCACCTTTTGACTGTGCCTAACTAAAAGTTGAGCTAACCCCATCAGAAAAATTTTGAACTCAGATTTGTCTTCCTATTATTTTGGCAGAGGACTGAGGAACACAAATTAGTTCATTCCCGTTTTGTGTTTCTCAAGAAGTTGATCACACTTTAACAGATAATTGCAACAGCTCAAAACTTAGCAGAAACATATAACAAAGACTTACACGATCAATTGAAAAATTAACTGATTTAGTTCAAGTTTTTTACTATGGATTTAAACAAAATCATAAACATGCTTCGAGGCTTCATGTTAGAAGATAGTTGAACCTGTCTTTAGCTTTACTCGGTACCGAAAGTGACAGTTTAAGACAACAAATTTATGAAGATATTATATAAGTAGGTTCATTAGTGGGAAGTATAGGCGTAAACTAATTGGCCATTAAGATTATGTGACACCATCGTTTTAGTTTCTATTTTTTATAGCAGTGACATACACACTAAAGGGAGATCCTATGGCACTTGACGAGCGGTGGGTGTGCGAAAATGTTGATTGAGACGGTTATTGAATAGCTGTAGGTTCTAATTAGGGGGAAACAGACGTCCTGGGATGAGTTCCACAGTGATGCAGTGCGCCAGAAAAAGAAGTTCTCGTAAAGCGACGTTCTAGGTGTTTCCAGTTGGACGACGAACGGGTACGCTCTTGCCGTCTGTGTGACTGTCTGACAGGCGCTGCTGGGCGCGGGATGATGCGGGCCAAATCATCGGAACATCTGCCGTGAAAGTATCTGTAAAACCGAGATATCTCGGCTACATGTCTGCGGTGTTCCAGACTACCTAGATTCCGGGTCAAATCCGGGTCGCCGACGAGATGCACGATTGTTTATTGGAAAAGTTCTGTATTTAAAACCGTTTATTAAGTTTTATTTCCTCATGAATTCATCACATTCTAAATACTGTATAGGATCGTCGTGCATCAATTTTCTATAATTTGATAATAAACTTTAAACGTTTTTAATTGGTTAATTGTTAAAAATGAGGTTTTTATAGGTTGATTTTAGAAAAATAGTTTCCCCGGTATATGGCCGTCGCCACAGTTTCAGCTTATGAGGTCACATATTCTAAATACTTCGTTGCAGAATTTGTCTTTTCATGTGAGAAAATGGAAAAACAATTTGATAAACTCCCTGCATGCTCATTAGCATTGCATGCTTATTTCTATAATACGTCTTTACCGCATTTTAACAATTATTGCAAAACATGCCGAAGGCGTCTGATACGCGTGCTGAAACGAGGCACTTAACACACTAATTAAACAAATATGCCTAATAAATATAACGTAACATAGACTCTCATTGAATAAAGATACACAAATTTTTTAAATTTTACGCAGTGTTTTGTGGCCAAAATGCGACAAATTATCATATTTAACTGACAAGATTTGAGATCATTCAAATACTCTAAGTAACTATCCTACGATGTATAATCCTGAAACTAAGAGAAAGTAACTTTTTGTTCAGAGGCTCTAATATTCAAATTCGCAAGTTTTAAAGAAATAATAAAACTCCTAACCATGGAAATACCATT
>MU193764.1:0-14912 GCA_016904865.1 Pissodes strobi | reverse complement strand
TGGTTACGATCGGTAAATATACAGGGTGTGAAAACAGGACAAGTTGCCGTTTTTTGGCCATTAGAGGTCTCAATTTTGAAGATAGCGACTTGAAATTTTGCACAGAGGTAGTGGTCCAAAAATCCTCGAAGCCTGTTGAGTTTGGTTATAATCGGTTAATATACAGGGTGTGAAAACAGGACAAGTTACCGTTTTTTGGCATTTACAGGTCGCAATTTTGAAGATAGCGACTTGAAATTTGGCATAGAGGTAGAGGTCCACAAACCCTCGAAGCCTATTGGTTTTGGTTACGATCTGTTAAAATACAGGGTGTGAAAACAGGACAAGTTACAATTTTTTGGCATTTTTGTTCATGTAAACAAGTACCAACTTTTCCTTTTTTCGGTGTCAATTTATAAATAGAGGTGAAAGTATGTTAGCATTTTTTGTTGACAACATGGTTACCATAGCAACCAATTAATAATATGTAAATCACTAATAAAAGATATAGTATGGTACTTAGGATTGTGTTGAAGCCTAATTTGATACTAAAAATTGGTTGCTATGGTAACCAAAAAAAGTAAAAAATCGTCATAATTCGTCAATCGTACGACTTAGAGATTTGATATATGGTATTTAGGTAAATATTAAAACACAATTAACAATTGACGTTGACAAGTCGGTTACCATGCCAACCAATTTATAATATGTATATCACTAATAAAGTATATAGTATGGTACTTAGGATTCTTTAAGAAGCATAATTTAATTCTAAAAAATTGGTTGCTATGGTAACCAAAAAAAAAAGTAAAAAATCGTCATAATTCGTCAATTGTACGACTTAGAGATTTGATATTTGGTATTTAGGTAAAGATTAAAAAAAAAATAACGATTGACGTTGACCGACTGGTTACCATGGCAACCAATTAGAAATTTATCACGGTAAAATTATACTAGCGATTGGTAACTCTAATTATAAGGGCTTTCTAATTATAGGCCACGGTACGGATAGGAGCGTGGCAATAATGTGTGACCAAAGGTCACACAAACGAGGCCCGAAGGGCCTCGCGCGTGCCGCAGGCGCGAGTGGCCACGCCACTTGTTAGAAAGCCCCCATTTATAATATGGGCTTTCTATAGGGCGAGACCAATCGAGACAAAAACTTCGTAACGGTAAGTCGGATCGCTCTGAAACTTATACCTATCGATTTGTAATCGAAAAAAAAATTTTTGATTTTTTGTCTGTATGTATGTGTGTGTGTGTATGTGATGAAATCGATTACAGGTCGCAATTTTGAAGATAGCGACTTGAAATTTGGCATAGAGGTAGAGGTCCACGAACCCTCGGAACCTATTGATTTTGGTTACGATCGGTTAATATACAGGGTGCGAAAACGGGACAAGTTACCGTTTTTTGGCGTTTTTTGGCATTTTTGTCCGTGTAAACAAGGACCAACTTTGCCTTTTTTTCATGTCAAATGAAAGTATTCGGTAAGACACGTATTTTCGTTCCTTTGCTCTTTTGCTCTAATTGTTATACAGGGTGTGAAAACAGGACAAGTTACCGTTTTTTGGCATTTACAGGTCGCAATTTTGAAGATAGCGCCTTGAAATTTGGCATAGAGGTAGAGGTCCACAAACTCTCGGAACCTATTGATTTTGGTTACGATTGGTTAATATACAGGGTGTGAAAACAGGACAAGTCACCGTTTTTTGCTCTTTTTGTCCGTGTAAACAAGGATAATATTCTTTTTTTTACGTCAAATGAAAGTATTCGGTAAGACACGTATTTTTGTTCCTTTGCTCTTTTGTTCTAATTGTTATACAGGGTGTGAAAACAGGACAAGTTACCATTTTTTGGCATTTAAGGTTGCAATTTTGAAGATAGAGACTTGGAATTTGGCATAAAGTTAGAAGTCTACAAACCCTCGAAGCCTATTGATTTTGGTTACGATCGTTTAATATACAGGGTGTGAAAACAGGACAAGTTGCCGTTTTTTGGCCATTAGAGGTCGCAATTTTGAAGATAGCGACTTGAAATTTTGCATAGAGGTAGAGGTCCAAAAATCCTCGAAGCCTGTTGGGTTTGGTTACAATCGGTTAATATACAGGGTGTGAAAACAGGACAAGTTACCGTTTTTTGGCATTTACAGGCCGCAATTTTGAAGATAGCGACTTGAAATTGGGCATAGAGGTAGAGGTCCACAAACCGTCGAAGCCTATTGATTTTGGTTACGATCCGTTAATATACAGGGTGTGAAAACAGGACAAGTTACCATTTTTTGGCATTTTTGTTCGTGTAAACAAGGACCAACTTTTCCTTTTTTCGGTGTCAATATATAAGTAGAGGTGAAAGTATGTTAGAATTTTTTGTTGACAACATGGTTACCATAGCAACCAATTAATAATATGTAAATCACTAATAAAAGATATAGTATGGTACTTAGGATTGTGTTGAAGCCTAATTTGATACTAAAAATTGGTTGCTATGGTAACCAAAAAAAGTAAAAAATCGTCATAATTCGTCAATCGTACGACTTAGAGATTTGATATTTGCTATTTAGGTAAATATTAAAAAAAAATAACGATTGACGTTGACAAGTCGATTACCATGGCAACCAATTAATAATATGTATATCACTAATAAAAGATATAATATGGTACTTAGGATTGTTTATGAAGCCTAAGTTGATACTAAAAAATTGGTTGCTATGGTAACCAAAAAAGTAAAAAATCGTTATAATTCGACAATCGTACGACTTAGAGATTTGATATTTGGTAGTTAGGTAAAGATTAAAAAAAAATTAACAATTGACGTTGACAAGTCGGTTACCATGGATCACTAATAAAAGATATAGTATGGTACTTAGGATTGTTTATGAAGCCTAATTTGACACTAAAAAATTGGTTGCTATGGTAACCAAAAAAAGTAAAAAATCGTCTTAACTCGTCAATCGTACGACTTAGAGATTTGATATTTGGTATTCAGGTAAAGATTAAAAAAAATTAACGATTGACATACCATGGTAACCAATTAATAATATGTATATCACTAATAAAAGATATAATATGGTACTTAGGATTGTTTATGAAGCCTAATTTGATACTAAAAAATTGGATGCTATGGTAACCAAAAAAGTAAAAAATCGTTATAATTCGTCAATCGTACGACTTAGAGATTTGATGTTTGGTAGTTAGGTAAAGATTAAAAAAAAATTACAATTGACGTTGACAAGTCGGTTACCATGGCAACCAATTAATAATTTGTATATCACTAATAAAAGATATGGTATGGTACTTAGGATTCTTTATGAAGCATAATTTCATACTAAAAAATTGGTTGCTATGGTAACCAAAAAAAAAAGTAAAAAATCGTCATAATTCCTCAATCGTACGACTTAGAGATTTGATATTTGGTATTTAGATAAATTAGATATTTAGATAAAGAAAAAAATTTACATCTGACGTTGACAACCAATTAGAAAATTATCATGGCAACCAATTAGAAAATTATCATGGTAAAATTAGACTAGCGATTGGGAACTCTAATAATAAGGGCTTTCTAATTATAGGCCACGGTACGGATACGAGCGTGGCAATAAATGTGGCTGGGCAAACGACAAATGTGACCAGACGATAAATGTGTTGTGTGACCGAAGGTCATACTAACGAGGCCCGAAGGGCCTCGCGCGTGCCGCAGGCACGAGTGGCCACGCCACTTGTTAATATAGCTAACGTGCTAGCTATATTTAATTCTTATTTATACCAAGCCATTGTTCGTCAATGAAAAAATATTCAGACGGCATACCTCTTATACTGAAGTGCCAAGACAATGATTTGGAAAATCTCGTAAGTAATCTAGTTTCTATGCGTGTACGAACTATTTTTATTTGAAGAGATTCTAGCTGATAAAAACCGCTAATAACCCAATAATGTAATTAAACTTATAAGCTGTGGATACATATTTACTTTTATTCCATCCTGCGTCGCGAATGTATATATGTATCGACGTATTTGGAACATACCTATTCCATCATATTAGGCAATCGATTTGTAAATTTTTAAAGTAAAGTATTTCGGTCATTTTTAGGATTCGTAGAATTTTTTTAGATATAAAACAGTTATCCACGCAATCGAAGGTGAGGCTATTGCTAATTAAAATGGGGGATTTATTAAATTTAATTTATCTACAGTATATACCGCTATTACACAATATATTGCAAAATTAAAAGCCTCCACAAACTATCATGTTACGGTATAATTGAATTGGTCTACTTATCTGCACCTCGTTTAATTAGATTATTTAATAAAATACATGAAGGGCAAGCAAGCTAAATCGCTTTTGTGGAGGTTAAGGACAGTGTCGGATTGCAGAACTTACCCTTATAGGCAGAGTTCATATGGAGAGACGCATCGTTGAGAAAAAAAATTAAGGCACAATTATTATTAAAAATTGTAATTTTTTGGACAGCGATTTCTCCTGTCAAATACTTTTACAGCAAATAAATCCGGCGGCCTTAAATCGGGCTATCGCGGAGACAAGTCGATGCAGAAGCACTGCGTTGTTATGAAAATTAAATTCGATTTGAATATATTTCACCGTAAACACACACCCGGCATTGTTCTGGAAAGAAACAGAAGCCAATAATCCATTGAAGATACGGGCAAGAGCCCCATTTATAAGAAATCTCACTGTGCTCATCTTATTTCTTTAGATATTTGGTTACTTAATGACTTTTAGCTTTTCTTGTATTATAATTATTTTTATTTGCCATCGTCGCTGCAGGATTTGATTTCAAATAAACCTATTTCGAATCGAAACGAAAGCGTTTTCATAGTTAGACTCAAAATTCCGGTACGATATCGATACGATCTCAAAGGTTAGTGGGTCGATTTTGGACTGAAAACGCAATAGTGCACAATCTTCGACAACAAATCTTCTCGATTGACAGAGCCTTAGAGCAATCGCTAAATGGTGACCAAGAAGCGCCATTATTTGGTGCCAAACAATAAAGGTGTCACCAAGCAATTGCTATGTGTTTTAAACGTTTAAGGTTAAAGTTACCTAAACAGATACGGTAGGTAGTTTCGTTACCAAACAATTTTTATAATAGGGAGTTTCAACTCGCTTATTTTTCTCTGGCAAGAATCGATCGATGAACGAGCCGAGGTTCTACCATTCGTGTTAGTGAATCTGCATAAAATAAATATATTATTCTGTTTTGTGTGGATAAAGTTTAATTTTTTTAAATTGTTGTGTAAATGCACAGCCGAAATACCTATAGTAGAATTATATATAGCGTAATTTAACTATATTGGGTGATTAATGGGGACGTACCGGCTCTCACAGGTACCATTGTATTATCGTAATAATGTAATGTGCATGTGTTAACTCATTTATTTCTTTTACAGCACTAAACATATTGAGAAGCGAACGAATGTGAGCTAACCATCTGGTTTTTATTACTCCAGTCAGGTGAGCGGGTTTAATATTAGCATAAACTTTAAGAATAATTTCAAGACACTACCTGTTTTAATTCGTTAGCACGCACCTGCTGCCACCAGTCTCCGTACATTTACGTCGTACTAGTTGGCTCAGGTGATAATTAGCACTCCACTACGTAGAAGATTTCGGGATATAAATAAATACGCGAATCCGGCATGAAATTAGCACAATATTATACCACACAATACCTGTGATTCACCCCTGGTGACTTCGTCAGAGAGGCGGTTAGTCGTTGAGGTCACCAAGTGTACCTTTGTGTAGCTCGCAAGCTATATTGGGGCACCTGGAGTGCCCTATACATATTTTTGGCATTCGGAGCACAATGCACCACTAAAGCACTAAGCACTCCCCGAATTTTCGTAGCTTCATGCATCTCAAGTCATCAAATTATAAATTGTATTTACATATAACCCTAGGACTTCCGTTTCGTCTTCGGTCGAGGGTGCACGTGTCGGGTATCGGCCATTTTGTTCCAGCTTCATATACCTATGTTAGTTTTGGGAATTTATGGTGAATGTTCAGGGACCGGGTAGTTTTCTCCCCGAATAAGATACGGACGTCCAGCGGGGGGTAGGAGCCCCGTGCAAGCATCAGATTTTTATGTTTATATTAAAACAAGCCATGTAAGTACAAGTCTGAGCCCTCAGGAGTACATACTCGACATACTGGAGGCTCTAAAAATAGTATCTCTATCCACCAAAGTGTAACCAATGTAGAAGGGTCGCTCTACCTCTTGCTAAGCCTGGATATGCGTCGTTACTGGCTGAATTTTCTCACGAAAAAGGCCAATAGAGAGTTCGGAGTAATTAGGTTTGTGGTACTAGACAATGATTATAGTCGATCTTTACATACCTACATGCTCAATTTGAATAAAGAGGACTATTTCGGAGCCAAAAATGGTTGACAAATAGATAATTAAACTTTATATCTCAAATACGATGAACTAATCCTAACTTCAATCATAAATTAAAAAAAAAAACAAACCCATTTTAACCTTTTCAATGCTCGATACGTGTATGACGCTCGGGCACGTACATCAAGAACATTTCGTGCTGCATTGGAAAGCGGCTAAGAGGGTGAAACGGGTAGAGATGAACGCACTATCGATATACCTGTTCAATAGAGATCTTCATTAGGGTCTGCTCTTTTTGCAGGAAAATTAGGGAATGTTGCTAAGAGTAGTTTCTTCTTTTCACTTCCGGTTCTGCCTTCGAAGGGAGAACACGTTGAAAACGGATTACAGAATTCGGCACCGGGTGGTGCAAGTTTTTTGCTTAGAAAACGTGTTTAACCTTCGGGGGGAGTCTGTAAAGTCGTGCCGGCTAGAAGATGTAGAGGGTGGTCGCGTAGTGTAGGGTCGATTCCTACTAGGATTCTGGTTTCATCTCTGTACGTGGTAGCGTGGCCTGATGGCGGTCGGGTTTATTTCCTGTGGGGATTGGGGTCTCTGACAGAAAGTGGTTATACCTACAGTGTGCGAATCATCCTTGCATTAAGAACTCAACCGTGCAGTGCAACAAATCATATTTGTCTTTGTAACGTTTAAAGTTAGAGTCCTCAGGAGTACATACTCGACATACTGGAGGCTCTAAAAATAGTATCTCCATCCACCAAAGTGTAACCAATGTAGAAGGGTCGCTCTACCTCTTGCTAAGCCTGGTATGGGTCGTTACTGGCTGAATTTTCTCACGAAAAATGCCAATAGGGAGTTCGGAGTAGTTAGGTTTATGGTACTAGACAATAATTATAGTCAATCTTTACATACTTACATGCTCAATTTGAATAAAGAGGACTATTTCGGAACCAAAAATGGTTGACAAATAGATAATTAAATTTTATATCTACAATACGATGAACTAATCCTAACTTCAATCATAAATTAAACAAGACAAACCCATTTTAACCTTTTCAGTGCTCGATACGTGTATGACGCTCGGGCACGTGCATCAAGAACATTTCATGCTGCACTGGAAAGCGGCTAAGATGGCGAAACGGGTAGAGATGAACGCACTATCGATATACCTGTTCAATAGAGATCTTCATTAGGGTCTGCCCTTTTTGCAGGAAAATTAGGGAATGTTGCTAAGAGTAGTTTCTTTGACGTCATCGAACTGATTTGAGTAAACATAAGTAAATATTTTTTAATAGAGGTTGTTAATTGTACATTATTTAAATAACGTAATATTTATTTTGCTCAGACGAGCATGAGAACTAAAATATTCAAAATCAGAAGATGAACATAAATAAAGAAATTACAATGAAAAGTCGTTATTTGAAAGGGAAGGGAGTGGACAGATAATCTCGCTTTACGGCAGCGCGCGGTACGTGTGATCAAAAATCGAACGGACGCCATTAATAGGAGCCAGACATTCAAAGCGGCACCTCCGTGTATTTTGCTGATTTTTGTTGTGAAAACTCTCAAAATACTTCAATTTGTCCATAACAATATGGTGTTTTGTTGTGCTTATGGCTGTAAAAGTCGCAATGACCGAAAGGAGCCTGGAATTAATTTTCACAGGTAAATATAGTTTACACCTAGTTCTTGCTGACGCTAATATTTACTATTTATTTTCTTTGTGTGAGCTGAGATATAGATTATTTCAAAATATGATTACGAGTATACTTCAGGCTGCCTTTCTTTGTAATTTTATACTAGCTTTGTTATCATATTTCAGTCGTGATTGCTAATAAGAATCACATAATGCCACTTGAAAATGGCCTGTCGCGCAGTTGCGTACATTGTTTTGATGTTTTTGGCAGTGGCACACACACTAAAGGGAGATCCTATGGCGCTCGACGAGCGGTGTGTGTGCGAAGATGTTGATTGACACGGTTCTTGAATATTTGTAGGTTGTAATTAGTAGGAAACAGATGTCCTGGAAGTGAGTTCCACAGTGATGCAGTGCGCCAGACAAAGTAGTTCTGGTAAAGCGATGTTCTAGGTGTTTCTAGTTGTCCGACGAACTGGTGCGCTCCTGCCGTCTGTCGGGACTGTCTGACAGGAGTTGCCAGGGGCGGGAATATGCGGGCCAAATCCTGGGAACATCTGCCGTGAAAGTATCTATAAAACAGAGATATCTCGGCCACATGTCTGCGATGTTCCAGACTATCCAGATTCCGGGTCAACTCCGGATCGCCGACGAGAAGCACAGCCCTCTTCTGAATGGAATCCAGCAGCTTTAGGGTATGCTTTGGTGCGGCACCCCAGATACGTGAGCAATATTCTAAGCACGGTCTTATTTGCGCTTTGTACAGCAAGAGCAACTGCTGCGGTGTATAGAGTTTTTTGTTGCGAAATAGCGCATCAAGCTTCTGGGAGGCTGATTTTGCGATGTTAGCAACATGGTCATGCCATGACATGTTGCTGTTGACCGAGACACCCAGCAGCCCGATTGACGAGGATGAAGGAATGGTCGATCCTGCCATAATGATGTCAGGGCCCGCTGTATTGGCCCTCTTAGTAAACGTTGCTGCTAGGGTCTTTGCTGCATTGAACTGGGCCAAATTTCGGTCGCCCCAAGTTTGAACTTTCTCCAGGTCTTGATTAATTGCTGTAATCTGCTCCTGTCTGCGGTGATGAGTCTCAGTCGCTGGTAAGGGTTTTTCTGATCTAAAGTGGGAGACAAGGGTACTGTCATCTGCAAAACTGTAAACAGGATTATTCGTTTCGATCAGCAGATCATTAATATAGATGAGGAACAGACTTGGTGAAAGCACTGCGCCCTGAGGCACGCCCGCGTTGATGGTGTCCGAGATGTGTCCATCAACTGCAACGTGTAGGGATCGGTTCTTAAGGAAACTGGCCAGCTAGCTGCAGAAAGAGGCGGGCAGTCCCAAGGACGGCAGTTTGTTGAGCAGTCCGTCATGCCAAACTCTGTCGAATGCCTTTGAAATATCCAACGCAATCGTTCGAGACTCTCCGTAGTTTTCAATTGCCCTACTCCATATATGAGTAACATAGGCCAATATATCTCCTGTCGATCTCTCTTTGCGACAGCCGTATTGATTATCGCTGATTATTCTGTTGCTCTCGAGGTACTTGAGTAGTTGCTGGTTGACTACACGTTCCATGACTTTGGAGATTATTGGAAGCAAGGCAATTGGGCGATAGTTTGAGGGCGTGGTTTTCTTGCCTTTTTTGGAACAAATCTTTTTTCTGTAAGAAAGAGAAAAAAGCCTGGAAAAAACGGGTGTTAGTTCGTTGGCGCAGTTCTTTAGCATGATGGCAGGTACTCAGTCCAGTCCTGATGCCTTTTGCGTATCTAGTTCTTTAAGGATTTTGCGAATATCACGGTGAGAAAACTTGACTTCTCCCATGGTAGTGTTGATGTTCGGTATAGTGGGGAGATTCTTGCCTTGGGGCACGTCTAAGGTAGAGTGCGATGAAAACATTTTGGCGAGCATGTTTGCTTTTTCCTTGGCTGTACTCGCCGTGATGCCACGTTCGTCCGTCAAAGGTGGGAGAGACGTTTTTGTAAAGTTGTTACTTACTGCCTTTGCTACCGACCAGAAATTCCTGGAACCACTGGGGCATTGCAAAAGCCTATTCCTGATCTTTTGATTGTGTTTGTCCTTAGTTTCGTCGTTTAAGGAAATATATTTATTTATCATTGCATTTTGTGATTTAAGCCAGTAATGGAAGTATTATGAGTATAAAATAATATATATAATTTAGTGACGAAAATATATGACGCTTGTCAAATCGTGGAGCCAACCCGTAACAGAACAGCTGCCGGTTTTACCCGTCCACTCCCTTCATTGTCAAAGATTTTCATTGATTAGTGCTGACCTCTTTTAGTCACTAGCAAAGATACTGTATCCGAATGAAAATCAGACCTGCCGCCATCTATGTCAATATTGAAGCACTTTAGTCTCGGGGAATTTTTCATCCATTCTACGCTTTTTAAGATTTTTTTTATTATAGCCGACTATATCAAAATCGGCCTCTCCTGTTGGTCGATTCGCATTGCCCTCCGCTCGCTTCGCTCGCTACGGGGGCTCAACAAAAGGAAGCTAACTAGGTGCTAACCCAAGACATACCTAAAACCAAGAAAAAAAACTCTTTGGAAACAATCTTAAAAAAAATAATAAAAAAAGCAACGGGGTTCGAACCCGTGCCGTCCAGGTGGGACCCAACTATCTAAACCTCTAGACCACGAGAGCTCTTGCGACTAATTGATTACATCATGAAGACATATGGTAATACGAGATGGATCGACCAATAGGAGAGGCCGATTTTGATATAGTCGTCTACGCCTGTAAAGGATCTTAAAAGGCTGGTGATGGAATCAATTTGTCGCAAGAGCTCACGTGGTCGAGAGGTTTAGATAGTTTGGTCCACCTGGACGGCACGGGTTCAAACCCCGTTGCTTTTTTTATTATTTTTTAAGATTATGTTTCTAAACAGTTTTTTCTTGATTTTGGGTATGTCTTGGATTAGTTTGGGCCAGCACTTGGTTAGTTTCCTTTTCTTGGGCACCAGTAGCGAGCGGGGGGCATGCGGATCGACCAATAGAAGAGGCCGAATTTGATATAGTCGTCTACGCCTGTAAAGGATCTTAAAACGCACATAATTATCAGCTTTTAATATAATTTTATCAGCATTCTGATTCTGATAAAAAAAAAATGAAAATTACATAATTGTGGCGAATCAGAAGGCATATATATTGCATGTTCCGTTAGTAGTATTTCATGCCATCGGCAACACTGACAGAGGAATTCCCTAAAAATGGTTGATTGATTGAAACTTATGGATTTAGTCTGAATGCTGATGGTAAATGTACATCTATGACTTTTTCTCTAAAGAATTATGCAGTAGTTCATGACTATAGAATTAATGACAATGTTCTGCAAATAGCTAATGTGCATAAGGATCTGGGAATTTTATTAGACGGTTTCTTAAATTTTAATGAACATATATCACACATGGGGTTTATCATCGGATCCACCAAGCAGTTTAATGTTGAATTGTGTCTTAAGCTCTTTGATAGTCTGATTTTGCCTAGATTGGAGGATGGTGGTGTCCTCTGGTCGCCACAATATGAAGTATGGATAAAGTCTATTGAAAGGGTGCACAAATTTTGCTTTTATCCACCCCAAGGGTACAACCATTTACAGTTATTGGGAATATTTAATAGATTGACCCTAGAGAATCGCCGAATTAAGGCATGTCTTGTATATTTGTTTAGACTTTTGAAGGATAACGTCAACAGTACTGAGATTTTAGCTCACCTTCCATTTTCAATAAATAAAATTAATACAAGAAATAAAAACACATTCTATCTCAAAGTTCCAAGAACAAACTTATACCAAAACTCGCCACTCTATCGAATGTGTAGTTATTTTAATAAGTATGCAGGTGACTTTAGATCTGGATACCACCAGCTTGAAAGGTTTTGGGATGAATGTTGAACAGAAAGCGTTTCTGGTTCAGTCTCAGGATTAGAAATAAGTATAGCATTTAGTCACATCATATGCTGTAATGTAGATAAATAATATTTAATTTTAATTCATTATGTTATTAGATATTAGGTCATACGAAATGTATCTGTAAATGGCTTAGGCTGTGAGTAATAAATAAATAAATAAATAAATATTAGTAAAGAAATAAAGAATGGATACATACTAATACAAAATCTCCCAAATTCATTGATATATCTGATATTTACATATTTAAAGAATTAGGAAATTTTGTATTATTATTAGTAGGTAATTCCCTATATATGTAAATGCCGCCTGTGGAAGGATATTTTCAAAAGTAAATTTGATCAAAACGAATGTCAGAAATCGCTTATTGTATAATGACACAGTAAAATCACTTTTATTTGCGTCTCAAAGTATTTTCACGAGAATTAACGAATGAGCATTTTTTTATTATTATTTTAAAGAAATACCTCTTCGTGAAATAACTTTTAAATAAAATTGATAATCTTGGCAACACCGTACCATAAGTACTTCATCCACATGTGTTGTCAATTGCATTAGCAAAGAATGGCTTATTGATAAGGTATGAGCTAACCAATTAATTGGTATTATTGAAACAGACGTTATAAACACACATGAAAACAGTCATACAAATATATATTCCTATAAAAATTATTATACAAAAAATATAGTACAAAATTAAAAACAAATATAACACTCTTATTTATAATCTATATAAGCTACTTAAAATATATAATAATCTTATAAGCTACTCGTTTGTTACGTTTTGGCGCATGTTCTCTTTTTTGTTTCTATACAAAATTATTGTTCCTTAATATGTACGTGCATTATGTAGGCACATGGATAATATCTATATAGATATATATGGGGGCTATCAAAATAAATAATTAACAATGTCAATAGTCGATCATACAATGACAAAATGAAAACACAAATGCCGCTTCCAAAAATGTAACGCTTTATAATTTTTAAAAAATTCTAGATTTTTAACATCAGCTGCCGACCAAATGAACCGCATAATTCAATTCTTAACCCATATATTGTAAAAATGAAAACGGAGGAAGAAATTGAATTTTACAGGAAACCTTTCATTTCGCTGCCGGCAATGAGGAAAGTCATTACAAAATGCATTTTATCACAGTTGATATCCATAACACTGAGATCTTTCTATTCTTTCTGAAGAGAGGCTGCTTTTGACACCTTCGTAAATATTTTGCAAGGGGGCCACTTTGACAAACTCTCCTCAAGGAACGTATTTTACAGATTAGCTGTTTCCAGATAATGGCTGAAGTCAGGCACAAAAATTTGTCTTAATGGTTTCTAGTGCGCTCGTTCTTTTACTACAGGGTGTTTCGGGAAGAAAGACAAATATTTTAAGAACGTGTTCTGGAGATCAAACTAAGAAAAAAAAGTCATATAATCACGGGTCCGGAAATGCTTTCTTTCCGAGATACAGGGTGACAAAAAAAATAACATATTTTAAAATGGTACGCCACTGTTTTTTTCAAAAGGGGTATTTGTTTCTTAATGAAGAGTGAATTCCAAAGAAAAAATGTATCCTGAGTTTTCCTGGTCGGAGAGATCGTTTCCGAGTAATAATCAAAATGAAAACTGCTTTGGGATTAGTTTTTTCAGAAAATGCCTGCAGAGAAACAGTATTTTGATTATAACTCGAAAACGATATCCACAACCAAGTAAACTCAAGAGAGCTTTTTTCTTTAGAACTGACTCTTTAATGTAAAACCTTAAATAGTTTTCGAAATTTTTAAGAAAATCTGATTTTCCAATTTTTGTTGCCTCGGAAAGAAAGCATTTCCGGACCCATGATGACGTGATCTTTTTTTCTTAATTTGACCTCCCGAGCGCGTCCTCAAAAAATATCTCTTTCTTCCCGAAACACCCTGTATGGCCGCTATTCTTGCCCGGCGAGCTATTTCTCTAATCGGGATTATTTTATGTTGAAGGTTTCGTCGTCGCTCAACAAATCGTCTACAGTATGTCCGGCGATCGGGTAGACAAGAGGACAAATGGACCAAAAATTTCATTTCTTGATAAAAAGTCATTCTTCATAAAAATTTTTGCTTGTTAAAAAAATACGATTGTCGTTAAGAAAAAGTTGTTTTTTTATACAGCGTGACCAAAAAGTTGAATATTCAATTTTTTTAGAGGAATTAAATAACCTTATTTTTCAGTTTTCAGCAAAAAATTTCTTAAGAAATGTGCTTTAAATCATTTTGTTACTAGTACGTTGGAAACCGTTCATAATTTTTTTCAATTACGTATCTGTATGAAGAATCGCCATTAGCATAACATTGTATTAAATGTATTCTTTGCTTCGTTGTTAGCATTATAAATGAAATAGCATTAAAAGTTACCAACTTAATGATGATTTGCTTGACACTGTCACGCACACAACTTGTCAGTGAACGATATTTGGTGAAATGCAAATTTTACACAAGAAACTTCTTTTTATCCAAAGTTGATGAAAATCGACATCTGAAAAGACGGAATAATTTGAACCGAATTTTGGTTATGTAGTATTTTGCTGAAAACTGAGAAGAAAGGGTACCTTATTCGTCAAAAAAAAATTAATTTTTAACTTTTTGGATACCCTGTATAAAAAAATAATTTTTTCTCTACGACAATCATATTTTTTTAACAAGCAAAAGTTTTTATGAAGAATGACTTTTTGTCGAAAACTGCAATTTTTGGTCCATTTGTCCTCTTGTCTACCCGATCGCCGGACATACTGTATATTATCTTCGTCCGGTTCTTCTTTAAGCGAGGTAGATTTTTCTTTTTTTGGTTTCTTCTGCACAAGAGTCCCAACGCTCTGAGAGACTCTCCCTACTTCTTCCAGACTTTTGATGACACTCTCTTGGTGTTCGAGACGCTCATTTTGGATCTGACATTGCTGGAGTTTGGGATCCCCTTTGGACAGCGAGATTTCAGATGCTGTTTTTGACACCTTCATAAATATTTCG